>CM050925.1:12487058-12632058 GCA_027742785.1 Vigna reflexopilosa | reverse complement strand
GTTCCTTCCAAATCACAAGCTAGCCTTGATTTCAAACTAACACATGTTAGATAACACTTCACATTATCTTATTCCCTATTTGTAGCACCATGTAACTCGCTTGATCACACCCCACTTCTGATCTACTGTCAAATGTTAATTAACACCTTTGATTACCCTTATTCACAACTACTTTTATTACTTCACGCTTCCTTTATTGATCTTGGTCAGTGAGTAAGAAAGTCCATAACAATGTCATCCCACTTCCAAGGTAGAACTTTCATTTTTTGCAACGATCAAAACCAAGATTGATACTCCATATGCACTTCTTGACCCAGCCTTCTATAACTATCTTTAAAATTGCATCCTTCTCAACTTGACATCACTAACTTAATCAATACCTAACAAAATTGTGATGGTAAAATGCTCTAGCCAGGACAAGCCAAATCTAGAAGCAAATCAAGCCATAAGTTCATGGATGAAGATTGCGGAATTTGGTGGTGGTGAAAGGTCTTGAAAGCTCATTGTTTTGATGAGTTGTATGGTGATGGAAGGTGTGTTTGGTGGTTCTCTAAGAGAGGTTGGGTCAACTCTTGGAGGAAGGTGGCTAGAGGAGGCCACTTGGGTTGCTCTAGCCTAGGGTGACCTTAAAAGAGTAGTATGGCACAAAAATGGCAGCATAACTTTACTCTAAATCAAAGGTGAAATACAAGGGTAGAGACACCTCTATTTATAGGCTAAGGGTGTCTCCTTCTAACCCTAAAAGCATGATCTCCCACCTTTGCTCTCATTGGCCAAAAATGAGGCCTTCTGACCTCTTCAATGATGGGAGGACATGTGGCCACTCACAAAACACAATCCTCTTCATTCATAGAGTGTCATGTGGCCACTACTAAAAGTAAATCCTCTCCACTCCTAGGGTGCCATGTGTCTACCTTTTAAAAAGTAAATCCTCTCCAATGGAAGCATGACACATGGCACACACTTTCCACTTGGTTTGGATGTCTAACTTTAAGGAAAATCCTATGCTACTTAGGCCTTAATACAAGCCTTAAACAAACCTACACTACATGGCCTAATACAATGGCCTAAATTCCTACACTACTCTTCAATCCATGCTTCATAATGGCTCTAATGGTGGTCCACAAGGTAGAGTTGACACAATCTCCAAGGATGAATTTCTCTCTCTTGAAAGTGCTTGACCATGGCTAAGGGATTTTCCATCACTTTGTGATACATCTCATATTAGGATTGTCGAATCCGGCTTTCCTCAACCCTTTTGAGAAACTCACTAGATATAGTATAGACATTATATTAGTAAAAACTCCTCACAACTTCACTTCACACTTCGGTCTTCATACTTTTCCACTAACTTTTACTCTATCCTTATCAAATCGACAACTTGAATCTTCTTTCTGTTCCAAACATTTGTTAACAGTTTCTCACCTCAAAATTAACACCACTACTTGAATAATCGATTTTCATAAGTGATAATCGATTATTTTCAAGCTCCCAACTACTAGTGATAATCGATTGTCATAAGTGATAATCGATTATTTCAGGCCGTTATGAGTTTTGGAAAACGTGATAATTGATTATCCTTAGTGATAATCGATTATTGTCGAACCCTAGACAATATCAAAACTTGCGGTGATAATCGACTATCCCCTATGATAATTGATTATTGTCGAGACAAACCCTATTCTACTTTTGCTTGTGATAATCGATTATCCCCTATGATAATTGATTATTGCCGCAAGAAATCAATAAGTTATAAGACTTCCATGTGCTTACAATTGAAAGATAACTCCTATACAAATTATTTCTACAGAAAATACTTTTAACAATCAATGTATTTGTTTCTTCAAGTCTTCAGGTGCATCATCATCAGAATCTCTTCATAGCATCAATGATTCTCATTGGTAACATAAACATCTTTAACTCATATGAAGAAAGTGACATCTCTACTAGTTTAAAGAAAATTATAACTCATAAACCACCAACACATGAATAAGATAACTCTTCTTGTGCACCTCCTACTATTGAGAAACATTGATATAATTAAATAAAATAATTATTTTAAAATATCAAATAAAATATATAAAGATATATTTCTTGAAATCATCTTTTATCATAAATATTTATCGATCATCAAAGATTTTTTTGTAGAAAAAAATAGAGAAACTTGCAAGGTCTAATTTTTGTTACTCGCTCCCTCTTCCTTACTTAACCAAATTTCTTCACTTTTTAATGTTTTTCTTGCCTTATTAATGCAATGATTTACGTCAATTTTGAAGTTTTGATTATTGATTTTTTTTGTTTTATCTTTAAAGTGATATGAATCTTTAATCAATATATTTTCACTTACATGAGCTCAACTTAGCTACAACTACAATATTACACTTCAAAATATTCAAAAAACATTTATACAACTCAAAAACTATTTTTAACGTGTTTTTATATTTCATAGTTAGTAAACCTAATTATAACAAATCTTAATTCAAACAATCCTTTAAAGCACAAAAACTAATTAAAAATGTAAAATTAAAGACTAAATAAAAACATAAAGATAGGTATAAGTGCTATGTATTTATTATTTGTGTTGTGATTTAAAATGATTATTCTATACACAGGAACGAAAATAAAAATAGGTACAAGAGCAATATCTAAATTGGATTAGTTTTCTATAACTTTATTTTTATCTTTGTAAAAAAAATTATTTGTTATATTTTACGTATATTTAAGTTGTATTTCGAAAGTATATATGTTTCTATACTCTTTTTGGTTTTGGATCCATAGATAGTATTATGGGAATGTTATTAGAAAAGCGTTATAATTATAAACATATTAAAAATAATTTAACTCAAATTAAAAATATTAGTTAGGAAGGGCTTTCGCTTTGCAATTCGGTTATGATTTTGGTTAAAAACGCAATAGAACAACATAAAAATAAAGCTTAAACCCTCCATTGGTCCTCATATTTGTGTGCAAATCTTAGTTTGGTCCTCAAGTTTTGAACTGTCTCAATTGGGTCATAATTTTTGTAAAAATGCACACATTTTACCCTAACCGTTAAGTTGTCTCAAACGGCGTTAATTGATGCTGAGATGAATTTTTTATTTTAGGCTTAATCCCTTGGTCCTTATGTTTGTGTGAAAATCTCAGTTCGGTCCTCAAGTTTTGAACTATCTCAATTGGGTCATAATTTTTGAACTGTCGACAACGGCGGCATGTTTTAGTTTGAGAGGGAGAAAAGGTGTGAGTTGGGGGGTTTGAGGGTTTGAGGATGGAGGAATGAGTGAACTGTGATCAGTGATTGGAAGGAAAAACGTTGTCTCAATACACTTAACGGTTGGGGTAAAATGTTGTAAAATGTTTGCATTTCATAAGGACTTGGGGAAAAACTTGAGGACCGAACTGAGATTTTCACACAAACATAAGGACCAAGGGAGGGATTAAGCCTAAAATAAAAAATTCATCCCAGCATCAATTAATGTTGTTTGAGACAACTTAACGATTAGAGTAAAATGTATGCATTTTTACAAAAATTATGACCTAATTGAGACAGTTTAAAATTTGAGGACCAAACTGATATTTGCACACATATATGAGGACCAATGGAGGGTTTAAGCCTAAAAATAAACATACGAGGGATGGCTTAAAAAACCTAAATCAAACCAATGTTTATGGTTTGTTTTAAATTATTTTTGTGATCCTACCTTGAAAGAGAACTTTAAGAACTAAGACTTATCAAGAATGAGTTAAGACTAGTTTAATGTACCATGAGATACATTGATAATTCTATTCATGATTCAGATAAGTGAACTGATCCATGCAAAGAATATATGATTTAATAATAATAATAATAATAATAATAATAATAATAATAATAATAATAATAATAATAATAATAAAGATATACTTTGATTTAGTTTGGTTTGGTTAAATTATAAAAACCTAAATGATTTTCTATTAGTGAATAATAATTTTAAAAATTAATAATAATGAAAGTAAATTTAGTAAATGGATAATATTGATTTAAAAATTTAGCAAAGTCAAATGAAATATTATTTTTATTAAAATGTTATTATCGTAGTTATATTAGTCTTTTATACCTTGACCGAGAAAATTATTTATTTTTTCTGCTTTTAATATAATTTTAAGTGAGCTATTTATTGCACTCGCTTTAGTTTTTGTTTCAATGTATATTTATGTCATTATATTATCATAACTATTTTTTCTCTCCAATATATTAATTAACTTAAGAACATAATTAAAAGAATTATACTATTTTAAAATTAACTAAAAAAACGAATTTCTTTGTCAAAAACTTCACCATTTAAAAAGGAGCAAGCAAAAGTGGTTACATAAGAAATGCACATTTAATATAATTCTTTTATGAATAACAAATGAATATTTAGAAACTAATACATATTTTATTATAATTCTTTTATGAACAATAAATGAATATTAAGAAACTAATACATATTTTGCTTTTGTCTTTGACCAAGGTCTTTTTATCTATATCTATATTTATAGTTATATATAAGGAAATTTCTTATTTTAGTGTCTAATTTTATTTTTTAAAGTATTTTTTTTAAATTAAAATAATTAGGTTTCCAATTTTACCATTTAAGACAGCTTTTTTAAATTTTAACCATTTTTATTTTAAATTAACTATTTTTAATTAAAAAATTTATCTAGGAAATAAATAAAAAATATTTACAATATAATTGTAAAACTTATTTATATTTAATTTATAATTATAATAATGACAATAATAATAATTTTATTATTTCTTATTATCGTAAAAAATATATAAAAGATATTTTCTTGTTCACATCTATTTTCTAAATTTACACTTTAAATAATTATTTTTTAAATTAAAATTTTATCAATTTTACAGTTTGTGATAATTTAATTATTTTGTAATTTTTGTTATTATAAAACTATTAATAAAATAAGTTAAAGTTATTTATAATAAATTTAAAAAAATATTTATAATTAATTCATAATTATAATAATAAAAATAATTTTATTATTTTTTATTGTCATAAAAGAAAACTAGTTATTTATGAATATTGAAAGACATTATTATATAATCAACTGCATTAAATATTTCATACAAATAATCACTAGTGCAGTTAGGAGAAACGACAGTGGTTGTTTTTGTCCTTTGGCAGCGGTTCCCGAACCGCGGCATATTCAGCCGCGGTAAAAAGTCTGAGACTTTAGGCCGCGGTAAAAACGATGGGGAATAGACCGCGGTTCGTACCACACCCGCAGCCTAAACCCCTTTTTTTAAAAAAAAAATCATAGCATTATATGTCACGGTTGGAACCGCGGTAAAAAGATGGAGAATATACCGCGGTTCATACCACAACCGTGACCAAAAGTCTATTTAAAAAAAAAACGAGACACAATATGACGCGGTTGTGGTAACAACCGCGGCATATTCACACTTTCTACCGCGGTTGTTACCACAACCGCGGCATATTGTCCTGCAATTTTTTAAAATAACAGGTTTGTTTTTGTGGTATCCACTACCACAAAAACAGACCTACATATCAAATAAACATTCAAATTCATTTTCAACAGATCAAACACATGTTGAAATGTATTTTAACATTAAAGAAAGTACAAAATCTAATAAAATACAATCTAATCAAATGCAATGTTTAAATCTAGTAACTAAGAACTATTATATAATCTAACTATATACTTTGCAGCAACTTTTTTGATGAATGATAGTGGCTTCTCAGGAACTGGTGTAGTAGTTTTGAACCTCTGCATAATGAACAGAACCATAAAGCATAACTCTCGTGCATAGAAATAACAAGAAGCTGCCAATGGCGCCTGAAATTCATAATAACTTAACTTCACCTCATCCTCTGATAAGCTAACATACTTTGTCTCTTAATGAACCAACAAAACCACAACAAATTTGACAAAAACGATCAAAGCCACAACAACATATTCAAACCTAGCATTTTAATAGCACAAAAATATCATCAGAGAAGAAAATGGAACGTACCCGGGGCAGCAGAGATGGCGCGACGGAGAGGATGGCGCGGCGGCAGATGGCGCGACGGCAGATGGCGCGACGGTAGAGGGCGCGACGGACAGCCGAGATGGCGCGGCAACAAAGACGATCACGACGGAGATGGCGCGGCAGCAGCGGAATCGCGTGGAGGAAGAGGAGAAAGCAGAGGAGAAAGCTTCAAAATCGCGTGGAGAAGATGAAACTGTTCAGTGTTTAGTATTTTTTAACCTACAAGGGCTATATGTCGCGGTTCACAACTTAACCGCGGCCTATCCTCATAAAAAATAATAAAAATGACATTTTTGAAATTATTTTTGAAACTATATGTCGCGGTTCAGCGGGCAACCACGGTATATACCCTTAAATATTTCAAATTTATTCAGATCAGAGAATATGTCGCGGTTGCTCTAAGAACCGCGGCATATTCCCTGACGTTTTGAATACTCAACTATCTTCCCAACTGCCTTTTGGGGAATGGCAGAATGTAACAGGGGAATATGCCGCGGTTCTCTGAGCAACCGCGGCATATTCCCCTGCGACATTCTGACATTCCCCATCAGCCAGCCCCTACAATAAATTGGCAAGGGAATATGTCGCGGTTGTTCAGAGAACCGCGGCGTATTCCCCTGTTATTTAATTTTTTTCCTGAGGTGGCGTTAAATGTGATGGTTGACTAGGGTATATGTCGCGGTTAATCTGGGAACCGCGGCATATATGTTCGATTTATTTACAAAACTGCCACCGCACACCATTATGCTACGGTTTCTGATGAACTGTAAGCGCTGTATAAACACTATTTTTTACTAGTGAATTAAGACTAGGTTTCATTCAATCTAATTTAACAGGCGGATTACATAATAAAATTATGTTCAGTTTGAAGAAATTGGAACGAATAAAAAGTTATGACTAAATTATATTATTAAAAAATTATGACTAAATTATATTACTAAAAAGTTAAATTTTAAACATAAAAATTTGAATTTATTTAAATAAAATATTATTTTAATTTTTTATTATTATTTTTTACTATTTAAAATATTTTTTTAACAATAAATATGTTATTTATAAATATTATTTTATAATATTACTATAATTTAATAATTTTCATTTTATATCAATTAAAATATTTTTTATTTATCATATTAATAAAATTTTACACTAATTTTATTTTCAAAGTTACTCTCAATCACTTCCGATTCTCTTTTAAAAAAAACTCTTAAAAAAATAACAATACACTAGTTTTAAATCTCTTCAAAATAAATTGACTATCTTTCTCTCAAATCACCTTAGATTAAACACACTGTCAATTATCACATGGTAACGTACTCTTTAAATTGGATAATGCTGTAAAGGTGATGTGACTTGAGAATAGTAAAATCATTTATTAATTTTCATTAATTTTTCTTTCTAGGTGATTTTTAATCAAATATTTTCATGGTCTAATGTGTTTAATTAAAAGAAAATCATTAAAATAATAGTTAATTTTAAAAAGAGTAGTTATAATAATTAATTTAGATACGAACTTAATTATAAAGTAAAATTTAAAATTTATTGACATATAAAATAGTTTCTGTTATAAATAAAAAATTATAATTAATTTATGAATTGAAATTTAAATTAATGTTTAACATGTTTTAAAGGTTAAAAAATTAGTATGTAAATTATTAATTTTCAATTATCTTTATCATATTGTTATGTTGGAAGAAAATATATAGTGGGTAAATGTGAACATTTTCCTGGTCTCAGGCAGTTGTCTTCCCTTTCTCTGTTTTCTTTCTCTCTTTTCCATTTCAACAATAAATAGCTGACATAAACACAGCATTATGGTATGAATATGGGAGAAAGTGCAATGTTTGTAATTGTTAAAAGTGTTTTCTTATTTTGGCTGCTTTCAACATGCTTTCCTGTCGAAAGTAAAACAACTGTGATTGTGAAAAATGGTTTAGAAGGACGTGAACACCTGTTCTTTCATTGCATATCTGCAGACAATGATCTTGGGGTACAAGATCTTCAGAACAACATTGTTCCATTGTACCTTTGCATGGGAAGGTGCCTCTCACAAGTTTGTTATTTACAAAGCAACAAGGGATGAATACATTTGTGATTTTTGCAGTTGGATAGTGAAAGAAGAAGGACCATGTATGGTATTTACTGATAATCTTAATTGCCATAATTGGTACAGTTAAGAAGAATAATGAGTTTGATTCTCAATATATTTGTGCCTTTCTTATCCTAATTACTCTGAATACAACAATCATGAATAAACTTTAAAATATTCATGCTTTTGGTTGTGTTTTATCATTTTATATCATCCCTTTGGTAACTTTCATTTTTTAATTGTGATATCTTAGTTTCTTAATTCTTAAATTTATACATTTTACTTAATTTGTCATTTGATTGATTGAGAAATGTTAATTTTGATATTACTTTTTAACATTTGATCAAAAATCCTAGTCCATATCAAGGAGAATTTCCCAAATTAATTGACATGTGTATGCTTGCTTTTTAATCATGCTATAGTATTTGCACAGTAAAAACAAAAATCTTATATATAGTCGTGTGCTAGAAAAAAAAATTATCGATCAAGTCTACTCGATATATTATTGTTATAATAATATGATAATAAAAATGTAAAAATTACTTTGAAATTACAAGTACTACAATAAAATTGAAAATTATAGATGAAATATTATTGATGAATATTTAAACCCTAAATATAATACATTATTTATAAAAATTAATCAAAAAGTTTCAAGTACTAAATAAATGTGATAATATTGACTAAAATTCTATACATAATGTGATAATAATGATATAAATGGTAGATAAGCTTGTATATAAATAACCAATAATAAGGACACATGTAAGTATTGTTTTGTATTTCAAAAATTTGAGAATTTTTTTTTTCTTCTAATTACGATTAGGTAAAACGTTATTTTATGAAAGTATCTTCTTCACATCCTAGGTACAGTTGTTCCTCTTAATCAGATTTTTAAAAAATCATACAAATGAACTCTTTCAAAAGTTTCTTTACCAACATCATACATCATGTCTTCTAAATTATCATTCATTAATTCTTCAACATATTTTGTGTGAGCAGAAGATTTGTGTGGGGACTATGTTTGATAGTTGGGAGTGTGTTAGGAGACTTATTAGGACTTGTCTAAGCTGTCAAATGAAAAAACTTTAGTGTAAAATGGTTAGTGTTGCTTATAGGATGAGTTCTTAGATGTTTTTGACTAAATTAGAGGTTTTGCATGTTAAGCTTTTGAAATTTTGGTTCTGTGTATAAATGGTCATTTTAGAGAGTGTTGGTAAGTCATTTGTGACTTGTTGGAGTCACTAAGTTGTTTAACAATGAGCTATAACTTATGGAATTCAATTTGGGTCTCTAAAGTGAGGTTTTGGTTAATTTTATATTGGAATCTTGTGATCAATTAGTTTAAAACGAGTTTAGGTTGGTTTAAATATGTTTGGTTAGGTCAATTCTAGTTTAAAATACAATTTAAGAGTGTTAGAAGTTGGAAAAGATGCATAGGACAGGTCATGAGGGGCTGAGGGGTGCAAATTCTGCATATTTGATGATGCAGAATTATGCAGTCTCGTTGAACGAGTGTAGTCGTTGAGCGAGTGGAACTATGTCTAGCTGAGCGAGAGGGTAGCTGTTGAGCGAGCAAAACCCATTTATTCTATATTTGCACAACGAGCTTGGACGTTGAGTGACCAGTCCAGAACATGTTTTCTTTCTATCTTTCTTTGTTTTCTAATAATTTTGAACTATGATAGTACTTTAATGATGGAGTAGAAGTATATGTTGTATTATACGATGGTTTATTCTTGAGGTTATATATATGCGTTTCAAGTATGGTTTATAGACATAATTCCTCGTGGAGAGGTTATATGGTCGTGCTTGTTGTTGTTGTATAAATGTATGGAGCTTTGGACTGATAGTCTATTCCAACACTCTAATGATCATTCATTCTCAATTACAGAGGGGTGACTCATGTGGTGAGAGTAGCGGGAGGTTTTTGTCTATAGGCTTTGATCATGGTCCTAGTGCATTGACCACCAATAGTTTGACATTCATACATAATCCGGATGAGTCTTGTCTAAGTTATAACATGTATAGGATGAATATATTGTTATGGTTTATTGTTTTTTACTAATATTTGAATTTGTAATATAATATATATGAATTGTCTTGTTTATCTATCTTACCCTTCTTGTTTGTGCTTTGTTATATGTTTTTGTACTACTTTCTTGACTATAATCATCTAGTGAGTGTGAGCAGAGGACGATGAGATGTCTGTGGAGTAGACCTTAGAGGAAAGACCAACAAATGCTTAGTTCCTTAGTTGTTTGAATGTATATAGTTTGATTTAGACGTTGGATTGTATATAAAGTTTATATTATGGTTATCATGATGACTGTATTAACTTTATACGTTTTTGTTTTATTGATTTTGTGATGACTCTATTATAATATTTATACTATATTTGAGATATTACATTTTTTTTATTGGAGCATTCTAATCCGTTATGGGAAGTCATAACTTTAAATCTTAATTCTTAAACGTAATATATTAATTTAAATCTTAACAATCTTTTCAACCCAGGAATCTATTAAGTACCTCAATCTCTTCATTTAATGATATTAAAATGTAATAACTAAATTAACTTTTTAAGTTCTAAAAATTGAATTATAAATAAAAATTATTAAATTAGTCATCATTAAATTCTTATGTAAAAGTAAATATTACAAGAAAACCTTAAAAAATTCTAATGTGACAAAATTAATGAAATATAATAAGATAATATCACATAATTAAGACAATGTTATAAACTAATTTTCCATGTGAGCGTCCTGGACGTAAGGGGTTTGTAAATAGAAGGAGAGGGTTGCTCCCTCTACCACCACAACCTTCTTCTTGCACCTCCTCAATTTATTTATTTTTCAAAAATATCCTTAGATTTTTTTTTTTTTTTACTTTTACCCTTAATTTTTTATACTTTTAATTAAAAACCTTAATTCCTTATCCTCACTTCGCATAACACACCCACCTCATCTCCTCTTCTCCTTCTTTTTCCCATTTCCATCATCCATTCTCACACCCACCCACTCCCTCTTCTTCTTCTCTTTTCCATTTATGTCACTCATCCCCTCCTTCTTCTCCTTCTCTTTCCCATTTCCATCACCCACCCCCTCCTCTTCTCCTTCTCTTTCCCATTTTTGTCACCCACCCTCACTGATTTCTATATTCTCCTTCTTTTCCCCATTTTCGTTCTGTAACCCACCCCCATAGACTTCTCTCTTTCTCATTCCTTCTCTTCACCATTTTTGTTTCTCTCTTTTGTAGTTCTGTTTTGTCCCTTCTCTTCCGCCATTGCTTTCATTTTCTTTCCTTCCATTGCTCGTGTCGTGAAGGACTGGTGCTTGGTTCGTGCTGTGGAGGGTGCTTCGTTCACGCTTGATTTTCTTCGATGCAAGTTAGTTTCTTTTCTTTTTTTTATTTATATGTTTGTTGGATAGATTGATTTGTATGTATATTTAGGTAGATTTTGTAAACATGTGTTGTTATATATGTATATATATATATATATATGTATAATTTGTGTCCTGGTCTGTGAAAAAAATGAAGAAGAGAACCCCGAAGACCAACGAATCTGAAAAATTCGTTCGACCTTCAACGGAAATGAACATCCGTTGACGAACGTGGATATTAGTTGAAGGCTTAATAGATATCCATTTTCGTGCCTTTGCTATTCTCTTGTTTTATTTTTTTTATTTTTAGTTTATTAATTAACTTTTTTTTGTAGATTTATTTATTTGAAGTTTTAGATGTAGTTGATTTAATAATTTTTATATATCTATTTATAAAGAATAAAAATGGTTGAAGGCTTAAACTGAAATGGGAGATCCATTTGACCTTCGAATCTTTCACATCCGTTTATTTTTTTTAACGTTTTAACTTTGGTAGTCCAATTTTTACTGAAGGACAATTGTGGAATAAGGTGGTGCAAAAAGAAATATGTGGTGATACAAGAAGAAACTCTCGTAGAAGGAAGACTTTTAGGGATTTACAGGCCTCGGCCCAGCCTAGAAACACGAATAACATTTTTAAACCATTGTAGTTCTACAAGTTTTGGTTAAAGTTAAACTTTTAGCTTTTAGAAATTTAAAAGTTTTAGAATTAATTTTAGTTAAAAAATTTATATTTGAATATTTTTTCTTTTGTACCTAGTAAAATGATATTCTTTTTCATTTTTTTCATTTAATTTCAATATATATCATAACTTTTATTAATCTTTTCAGCATCACGATTTTATATTTTATCCTTTAAAATACCATAATAAAGAATGTTGTGATATATAGAAGGATTAAATAATAAAAGATGAGAATTAAAGTCATATATATTTCATAGATAATCTGTAAGTAACTTTGGCGTAGATGATAATAAATTTCATATAATGATAGTTTATTTATCATAAATTGAAGTCAATAATTCATATAATGATAGTTTACTCAATTCCATCCCAGAGAGTCAGGCAATGGTTCTAATCCAGCTTTTACTTTCCCTATGGATATCAAGCACCTTCTTCAGTCCTCAATGATTCAGTTCAGATTTCGAAGAACAATATCATGCAATAATAATTTGAACTCAGATTAATAATTGTGTTGTTAAACACATCAAAATATAATGTAATCTTTTGCAATTTTTCTTTGTTTCTGCCACTAGCAAAAAGTATTTACAACTTAACATTGTTTTTTTTTATCAAAATTATAACAACATTAAACTTATATGTGAATGTTCCATTTAACATAATTAAATTAACAGTACTAAACAATATTCTTAAATAATTACACTTTTTTTACTTAACCTTTAAATCCTATACTTACTCAAATATCCTGCTATTGTTTTATTTCTACACCTCAATGTTTAAATAAATTTGTACTAAAGTATAATGTAGTATAAAAGGTTAGGAGGAAGCGATAACTTATGATTGAAAATATTTTTAAACACAAATAATTTAATAAAAGGTTACATATTTTTCTGCTCATTCAAAATGAGTATGTTTTGATATTTATTTCAAAAAAATATTTATTTTTAAACATATAAAATAACAATAATTTTTTTATCTATTGATCGAATCCAACCTACTATTAATCGGATTGTTTTAGTTTGAATTTAATAAAAAGAATCATAGATCTAACTCACAACACCTAAAACTTCAGTTATTTAATTAATATTAACTCTAATATTTTGTATTCAACTTTTATTTATTTTAATTTTGATTTATAATTATTAACTAAAACAGAAGATAAAAAATTATTTTAAATATATATATATATATATATATATATATATATATATATAATTTTCGTTTTTTGTTAGTATATATTATTCATGAAAGGCATTTTTAATCAATTCATTTAAAAATATTAAGTATACGCAATGATATATAAATAATTAATTTTATTACTTAATATCAAAATTATGATAGAATATTTTATAATAATAAATTTTATATATCGAGTATTCCAATATCTTTTATATTATTTTTTTATTAAATTTGAAATACTCCATCATAGTAAATATATATATATATATATATATATATATTCATAATTTAATTATTAAATTTACATCATTTATAGAATTGTCAAATGTTGTGAGGCTTGCTTTTATAAAATTACACTTTTGACAATGAAAACACCAAGATACACATTTGTATAATGAAAAGAATATAAAACATATATTTAATAAACGACATAACTAGATTTATATAAGCAGTATAAAAAATCATTAATGAACTAATGCAAAATATAGCATTGACACTCTAACTTCAGATAGCATAAAATATAATAGAACAATCAATTTTATTTTCTTCGAAGTCAAAGGGATTGCATTTGTAATTTTAATAGTTTGTAATTCTCATATAACAAATCTTAAGTCTTGTATAAATATGATTAAGTTTTCAATCAATTAAAACTTTGAAGGAGAAAGGCATGGAAACAGATTCTGTAGTTGAAGAAGGTGAAAAATCATGTTTGTACAGGTTGATGGTTAGTCTTTAAGTACACAAGCAAGGGCATGATGCCGTTCAATCTACTGTACAAAGCATGATACGTAGAAGCTAAGTACCCAAAAAAATACAGAGAGGGAAGAAAAGAGAAAATAAAAAAGTGTTACATCTAAATCTTCTTCTTTACTTCCCATTCTCTTTCTGCATAATATGAGTATCTATGCATTAGTTTTCAATGAAGCAATTTCTCTCCTTATTCTTCCCACCTTTCCCCTCCTAACTACAGTAGGTTAATTAACTTATTTTATTTTTTCATAATATATAATTGAAATGCCTCAGCATTATGAATTCTATGTATATATATTTAATATAATTTCACCTTATAATAACTCTTCATTGCTTTATTCAAGGAATGTTGAAAGAAGCACCTTCATGCACAGGAAAATGGGAAATTACTTGAGCAGTGGTTGGTCTGTGTTGAGCACTTTGATCAAATGAGATGAAATTTGAATGGTAATACTCAACAAAGCCGTTGCTTTTGTTTCTGCTATTGATCACTTCATGAACACTTTGACCCTTCATGTTTTTCTCAGGAACTGATGAGTCTTTCATGAGTGAACTGCACTGTCTAGGCTGTGTTTGGTAGAAAACTTTAGACACCACTAACTCCCCTTCTTTTTCTTCTTCATCACTGCCAAGATGGTATTGGTGCATCACCCAGTTTGTTTTCTCTGGCTTTCTTTGTTTTCCATTGTTTGTGTAAAGTACAAGGATTTTCTTGTACCCTTTCAACTTGGCACTGTTGTAGACTGGCCTTGTTTTACCTGTTTTATGCCAACGTGTCTCACTGCCATCTTCATCTGAATGCACCTTTCTCCTCTTCCTTGTTCCTGTGGTGTATGCCTTTGAAGGCCTGTGAAAGAAATGCCGGATCAGACCATCTTTGCTAACTCCTGCACAAAACTATAATGTCTTTTAATTACAAATTCATCTTTTAGATGAAAAAAAAAAAAAAAAACATCATGTGTTTCTGTTTTGTTTCTCACGAGCATGTTTTCTTTCAGAAATGATGATATTGTTCCAAACACTAAGAAAAACATCAAATGTAAACTCTTTACTGATAAACATTTGATATTGATTTTTCATGTGGAACTAAAAATTTGACGTGTCTTCAATGAGACTATAATTAATATCATCTGACAGAAGAACTGTACAACGTGCATAATTAAGATAAGGGAAAGGAAATAAGAAGGTGCTGCGTAATAGCTATGTTAGTTGAAGGGTAATATCACTCTCAAAGTTTTTAATTCCTTAAAGATTATGCATAAAAGTATAATATTGTCACCCCTGAAAAAGAAAAAAGACACGTTGATCTCTGTGGTTCTACTTTCGCCACTGGTCCAGATATATATAAGATAATATAAATAATTTAAACTTAAAATTGATAATGTAAATGGTCATCTGCCACAAAATTGTTGCTTCAACAAAACTGATATATATGTGTTGCAAAGCCAATATAAATTGCATAACAGTGAGGCTTTAATAATAATGTAACTTATCTGGCATAATAAAAGACAGATTTTTCTGAGAGTCTATTAATGATATAAGTCTTCTCTTTGACATATATATAGAGAGAAATTTATCCAAATAAAGTGTAAAATTTGAAAGATTAATTAGACTCATCAGAAATGAAGAAAAAATTGAGAAATTGTAAAGAATCAAACAGGATGTGTATATTTAGATATTTTATTTGACCTGGCAACTTCTCTGGGTGAGTATAGCAGATTCCATTCTCGCCTTCAAGAGTGGGAATAAACTCATCAATGAGAGGATGAAGTTTATGAATATCAGATCGCACCTTCGCTTCCAAATGTTCAAGAATCTCTTGATCTGTAGGATCAAACTTCACACCAGCAGGAAGTCCTGGTAAGTCATGAATTCCACCTCCCTATAACAAATCGAAATATGCCACCAAAAAAACTGAAAAATGAATCAAACTAGATAAAAACTAACCAAAAGGGTAATGATATATAAACATAAGATTTTATTAACAAAAGGGTTGATAGTTTTTTACAGTAGTAAAAAGAATAAGAACCTGTTCTTGGCATTTGATATGATGACCACATGTAGGACAAGTTCTAATTATGCTATCCTTTCGTCCCTCCACTATGGTATTAGGGTCACTGCACTGAGTCATTTTCTTGTTTTTCTCTTGTTTTCGTCACTCATTCCATTTATGGACACCCTCTTTTTGTTCTTTGGAGAGCTGCTATAAAACAAAAAGGAAGAGAAACTAAAGGAGAGAGAGAGAGAGAGAGAGTGTGTGAAACGTTTGAGTTAAGAGAGGGATTGAAAGTAGTAATAATTAAAAAAAGGGAGAAAAAGGAAAACTTGTCTCTTCTAAAGCTTGCAGCCTCATGCTACTACTTGTGAAGGAGTGGTGGGAAGGAATTAAATTCTCCCTCACTTTTGCATGAGTCGTGAATAATATTGCAGTGGTTTCCACAACCTCTGTGCTTGCACTTAACGAGAAAGTGAGAAAGAGATGCCAAAAAATCTAAATAGAGAATGAGATTAACAATCAGAAAGAGGGTTGGTTGCACAGGAAACATATAAGAATAAAAAAATGGGATTGCTTTGATCTCAAGTTTGGTTCTTCTTTGTACATGGTGTGTGTGAAAACTTGTACAAGAATAAATGTAGGTTTTTCCTCCCCTTTTGTTTTTGCAAGTGTTTTTGTCCCTTTTACTCTGACTAAAGCTAGCTCTTACCAGTTTCTTAAACAAATCAGGTTTATATTTGGAAAAGAAACAATTATAATATGGATAGAGAGTTGAGTGGGATTAGGGCAACCTAATGTATAAGCACAAAGAATTTAGGTCCAATGTCACCCTGGAGTGTATATAAAGTTAAAAAATATATAAATACTAGAAAAAAAAATTAAGAAATAAAATAGAAATGAAACATTTTCAGCCAACCATAACTCCATTTCTTCACGTAGACTTCTCATGCATACTAAGAAACCCTTATCTCTCTCTTTCATGTTCTACGGTGACCTAGACAGTCTTATAGCTCTCAATGTCAACAATGGTTGTAGGGATACATTATCTTTTGCCATATGGCCAAAGCAAACGTGACCTTGTGTCAAGAGAGTATAATTATAATACTGGAAAATTGTCTCCAACATTTCTTTAACCAATAAGAACTTTACTTCTCAAGTTCATTCTGCATATAAGTGATTTGTACAGATGAACAAGACAGGTTTTTGCAAAAATTAATGAGTTTCTCTAAGATTGGAAGTACTGTCCCTACGTTTGTTTATGTGCTGGCAGTTGTGGAGTTCCGATCGATCCATTTCATGCATTTTTATACATAGGAGAAAACAATTATAACTCCTCATTAATTAGGTCTCCTTGCCATGAAATTAATTAGGTATTTTTTTGCTTGTTGATTTTATATTAAAAATAGTCTAATTAAAATTAAAATTCTGTTCAAATAACTTAATATCAAACATGCTTATATGAATATATAGATGAGTATTTATTTTTCTTAAATCTTGTCTATGCTATATATATATATATATATATATATATATATATATATATATATATATATATAAATCCGTACGTCCAACCACTACAGACGTGCAGATTGTTTGTTTTGAAAAAAAAGTTTTCCACAGAATTGGTTGGAATGTAATTTTCCTTGCAATGATAAGTGTTTTGAATAGAGCAGATTTTGCCGTGCGAGTACACATGATAGGCTGATATTCTTGTTCATCTTATTAATAGCAATAATATTATGCCTTTCTAGTCATAAATTACACGAGAAAGGTGGAGAACTAGGTTGTTATTTTCACTTATTCTTTAATTTGAATAGAAATTCATTTTACATATTTTATGCATGTCTTCTAGTAATTATTTAGAACTTATGGTTAGTACATTCATGGCACCATGGATATTGAAAATTCAATTGTATGTATGTAAACCAAATTAAATGGGGCGACTTTAGTATTCGATAAACGTATATGAAATGTATACGGAAGAGGAAAGTTTATTTAGTAAATAGAGATGACTTTCAAGATCACTTATTAATTAAATAAGCTATAAGGTTTTAACTATTTAAAACAGTTTAGTCATTTTTTAATATGGCTAATTATTAAAAAACTATAATTAATAATTTATAGTTTATAATTATCAATTAAAGTGTATTGGAGAATCTTATAAGCTAATCTCTAATTTATTAATTTGACTGGTTCAAAATACTTTCGATTCACCAAATTAGGCATGTTTGACAAATTAACTTATTTCATTTTAAATTTTTTTCTATTATTTTAGAAGGTTGTGTTTTAACTTTAAAGCTTATTTTTTTTTATCTTAAATCCCTTAACATATGTATTATTCACTTTAAAGAAGTAAACTACATTAAACTGGTCTTGATTTCAATTATTAAATAATATGAGACTATTAAATGTAATAAAATAAATTTCCTAGGGGAAATTTAAAAAGAATAAGATTTTATATTTTGAATACTTTTTCATTCACCCAACCGAGGACTTAGGAAATAAGGATTTTAATTATCTTAGAGAATAATGATTTGTTTTTTAACCCTTGTTTCCATTTTCATAAACAACCAATTATCTAACTTTAAATCTGACGGTTGAAAATACCGTTATTTGTGATTCAATTTTGATATTAAATGTACCCTTGTTAATTTAGAAATTTGCTTTAACTCATGATTTTGCTTTAGTTTTGTGAATAAGAGAGTTGAGGTTATACTTTATGATTTTATTACTAAATTTCTTTAATTTTGTAGGCTATTGGAATGAATTGAAAGAAGAGTCAAAGTATCGAATGGTTAGAGTTAGAGGTGTCAATTTAACCCCTGGCCTTGGGGCCAGCCCCAACCCATTATTAAAAAAGCCCTATTTTAAGAAGCCCCTATAGTAGGGGGCTAGAAAAAAGCTCCAACCCCCAAAACATCCTCTCAAGTGGGTTAGGGACAGGGTTAAAGTGGGTTTAGCCCCACTGCAAAACATTAATTAAATTTTAGAAACAATATAATTTATATATACATAAATCTATGGTAATTTACTCTCTCTCTTTGGTAGAAATTTACTGTGAAATTCCGATAAAAACTTGTTAGGAGGGTAAAGAGATATTATCGAAGACCTGTAAATATAAATACGAAGTTATTTTAGACCTATATGATATGAACAATTTCATGGAATTTTTAGTTTAATTATACATAAAGGAAATGTTAAAAAAGAAAAGTTTCTGAAGAATCATGATGAGAAAGTTATTTATTTTATCTAATGAAGATTGAATAATTAAAGAGTCTAATAATAGATATTATAAATTATTTCCTTTACTCTCATATAAAGATTGAACAGTCGAATAATATAACTTTAAAAATTAAAACTTCATAAAAATCTGTGTATAAAACAAAATGATTGTATATGGACAATTAATAATACAAATTTAAGTAGAAATAAAATTTGTGGCTCTCACAAAACGAAGCCAAAAATATGCGTAGCCGGTAGATGCTTCCCTCCGTAAGAAGCCCGTGGGTTGACCTTAACCCACAGTTGGGCTAGTTTTCTGCTATTTTTATGATCTGTTTTGGGTCTGAACCGTTTTCTATTATTTTTCTACCCTATTTAAAGACCTGAACGTCTTAGGATTTGTATCTTTTGATGGTTTAAGCACATAAACACGTTTTTCACAACTTTTGGGAAAATTTAGGGATGCGGGAGCTCTCCTTTTCTCTTTCTAGGGTTTCTATATCTTCCATTCTATTGTACAGTTTCTCCATGGCGGTGGAGAACTAATCTCATTTGTTATTGGAGAATGATGTAACCTCTAAAATCTCTTGTATTTAAATTGGTTTATATTATAAATGTTTTATTACTTCATTAATTGTTATGGTTTTTCCTCTACGTTCTATGCATGCTTTGTTTAACTCATTCAATTGCATGATTATTGATTTTGTCGATATGGACACATACGGGGAAATCTATAACTGGGAAAATTCTGCCAAAAGTAATATTACCTAGAATAGTAATAGGAGGGTTGATTGCCTTTAAGTTTTTGTGAGAATGTAACGCATAATTAGTTGCTAGGGATACAAGACATTGTGAACTAATAATTAGGAGTAGGCTTTCTTCACCGAAACATCGGGTTTAAAGTAAATTAGAAAGTGACATTAACATTAATGAAGAAGAAGAATTAGTTTATGCATGAGAGTGATTAGGTGAAATTTAAACCCTAAGAACATATTCATCCCATATTATCAACTTCATCCATTCATTCTAGTGTTTAGCCTCAATTGATCAAATTGCATGCATATTTACTTTTATTGTTTTGCATTCAAAAACCCCAAAATATTGTTCTTATACTCTTAATTGGTTAAACAAAAGCACAACTGTTTAGTGTCGTGAGTCTCTTGGGAAAACGATACTTGGTCTTACCATTTTATATTACTTGATACAATTCAGTATACTTGTCGGAGTCTTAACAAAACTCATTAAGATAACATTGTTAAATTCAATCACACGTCCCGAATTTTTTATTTATTCTGAATTAAGATTTTTATCGCATTTTTTCTTAAAAGATGCATTGCAATGGTGAAGAAGGAATTTACAATTTCAATTGCTCCTGACCTCAAATCTCAGTGATATGAGACCTCAATTTCAATTACAATTTTCTATTTATAGTAATTCTTTCCTCTCTTTTTTTTCTTCCATAGATATAAATTAATTTAACACATAAGTTACTAAATACTTTATCCATCAACAATGTTATCTTTTTTTTATCAGAAAAAAAATAAATGTTATATAACGTACACTAAATACTTTTATTTTTACCTTCACTAGTTATAGCCCAAACTCTTTCCAACATTTTCAAGTTTGTATAAGGTCATTCACATTGTTTATCTCCTTAAGCAAGTGTATAAGTTTTGGTTGAAGACTTTTTGTAAACTATTTATCAATATTTATTGAAATAATAAGTTGAGATAAAATTGACTCAACTCAACCTCAGTTTTTTTTTAGTCAGATTTATAATTTAACTCAACCCACGAAAAATTAGTAAATTATTAAATTAATTCAATTAAAAATATTTTGTTCTTTAATTGAATCAATTAATCACACTATAATCAAGATGTTAAGTTATTTCTTTAAATATTATATTATAAAAAGTAGTAGTTGAAAATTCAAATGTCAACTTACATAATTTAATAAACAAATAAATTAAACATCCAAATTATTAAATCATTATAGTCAACTTACATAATTAGAAAAAGTAAATATTTATAACAAAAAAATTATGAAAAATTTGTAAAAAACTAATAAAGGACTAGTAATCCACCTTCTATCCATCTCAAACTCATTTTAACTTGCAAGTTAAGTGGATCGAGTTTAAGAATGAACATGTTCGAATGAATTGGATAACTTGACCAATTTATTATAACCTGAATGTATTATTTTAAAATTCATATTAAATTATTTAATTTATAAGATTAATTGAATTTGAGTTGTTGGAGTTGTGAATTAATTCGATTATATTTTCAGAATTGAAAAATTATATTAAATTAAATTTTCTAATAAGAAAAATATATTTTTATTTTGAATAAATGATATAAATATAGTAGATCTCTAACTAAAAAGAATAACATGTATAATTTTAATAAATATATATTTTAATTGACAATAATTTTATATAACTTACTACTAAATTTTAATAAAATAGTATCATATTAAAAATAAAATTTAAAATATATTTATAAATTTATAGATATTAAAATATAAATTCGGATTGAGTCGGGGATATTCATAAAACCCACTATTTGAAATTATCAATTTTACTCAATTTTATTTATCTAATATTATTTAATCATCCAATCAATCCGATTGTACGTATACTCAAATTTACTTTGAATTTTTTTGTTCTGTAAGATACATTTGTTTTCTCGATCCTACCTTAGATGACCTTTACTCACCCCTAAAAATTTTACTTTCTTCCCTGTTTATCTGGATATCAACATAGCAGTGATTTGTATATTATTCATAAAACTTTATATTATTTTATTTTATAACACAGAGATTTTATATCTTATCCAAGTTCAAGATAATTTTTTATATCTTTGGTTCAAGATACTCAAAATGAGAGTCATCCATTCACTTTTATATCTTATTTTACTATAAGAAAAAAAAATTAAATTACCAACAAACATAATATGTCGGTGCTAGCAAAAGTTTGTCAGAAAAAGGAAATTTTTTAGTCAGTAAAATACTTGTCAGTTTGCTGAAAGACCTCATAAACATATAAACAAATTTTAATATGTAGTACGACATAGATATATGAACAATTAAAGTGCATATCATATCATACAAAGGCCATGTTCATGAATGTTAATGTTGAAAATCTTTTTAATTTCATTTTCATGCTCTAATCTCGAACCTTCTTCTGCGTATAAAGCTACCTAATAAACTTTAGTCATATTATTATTCATAATCGGTCTACTTTAAATAAAACCTAAGTAGTGAAATTTCAATTTTCACATATTCATATTCTTTTATATATATATTTCAAGAATTGACAACAAAATTATACGTCCGTTTACACCATGGGCGGTTAAAGTGCAACCTAAACAGAAGTCGGTCAAAATATTAAAAGCCCGATATAGGCAAATATGAGCTTGGGCTTTTTCTTTCTGCACCTCCAGAATTTCTAACTTAGCCTCCATGAATTTAAAATAACCATTTTACCTTTTGTAAAGATAAGTTTCTTTTAACAAAATTTCTAGAACAATTTTCCGAAACATATGATGTCTTCTGTGGAAAGTACTTTTTGAAAAAGTTTTTAAGAACAAACTTTTCAAAATAAAAGTGATGTATTCTGAAATTAGATAATACCTTCTGCAATAAGTTTTCTAAAATAAGATTTTCTTATGCTTCCTCCTCTCACAATGCAACAACTATATGGATAACAAATATGTAGGTTGGTGGCAGCTGTAGCAATGACAATACTGGCAAAAGCGATAGTGATAGTGATAATAGTAATACAACAAGAAGAGGATTTTAGTCTTTTTGTTATTATATAGGGATAGAAGTAGTAATAAAGAGGTTCCAATAGAAAAAGTGCCGAAACAAATGGTTTCCAAACTTTATTGTACCCAGAAAATTTTATAAAAGAGCATTTTGTAACTAATGGACATTCTTTGAAAAGAACACTATTACAACCACTATGTCAAAAAAGATATTTTATACATGTTAGAAAAGATTTTCTATACCTTTTCTATTAGTGCTTGAAAATCGATATAAATTTTTTTTTAACATGTATAACAAATCTTTTTTGGCATAGTGGTTGTAATAGTGTTCTTTTCAAAGAATGTCCATTAGTTACAAAATGCTCTTTATGGAATTTTCTGGGTACAATAAAGTTTGGAAACTCCCTTTTCACAATTTGTTTCGGCACTTTTTCTATTGAAACCTCTTGATTATTATCTATATTCAGATATGCATAAAATTTCATTCCCAGAATACAGTCTAAATAATTAATTATGAGCAAAATAATCAATATTATTTCTATTATTAACATAACAAAATAGTTCTTCAATGTAATATTTACCTAACAAAGTTCCTAAATATATTTACCTAACAGTTACACGTAAAATAGTTCTTAAACTCAAAATGTAATATTGAAACATCTAATCATCTATAAACCGTTAAAAGAAATGCAGTTCACTCCTCCCAAAAATCCTTTATGACATGTTGCTCCATTGGAGACGTGTCATCAAATATCTACACAATGAATAGTTTGAGTCAAGTTATAATATTAATAACTTAAGATCTTAGTTATAAAATGTTCATGTTACCAAATTCCATGAGTCAACGACATTTGCAGATATAATTTTCTCATGTGCCTCATGACATAATATCCGCACTCAAAGCTCATCGGTTGACGTGAGCACTACAAGTTAAATTTATAAAGGTTGATTTTGTATTTTGGTTGGATTCACAGTGATGGATTGCACAAAATATGAAGGTTATAAAAATGTAAGTAGATTTAATGTTTTGAAAATTGATATCTTTGATTGAAAATAATTTCTTGATGGTTTTTTGGTTTGATAATGATTTGTAGTTGTGAGTGCAGGCATGGAGCGACACAAAACCTATAGTCGACATTAATGTTATATTACGACAAATTGATAGAACACGTATCGACGAGACTCCATTCAAGTGGTGTCTTTATATGAACAATCCAATTCAGTTCTGCACTCCTCTGTTCAAGGAAATGGTCATACGTTGGGTTGGCCGTAATGGATGTTTTGTTTTAAAGCTAACAATGGTACCATTTACAGTTGGTGATGTTTGCATGGGTTTAAGGTTGGGTGTTGGTGGTTTAGACGTCAATTTTGATGATGACTTAGTTGGTGTTGTTTGTCAACAATTTTCATCAAAGTCATTGACTCTAAAAGATGTCATTAGTAGGATAAAGTTGTTAATACAAAATAACGACATGGATGTTGATTGTGTGTGTCGGTTGTATATTTTAGTTTGTTTTACTGTTTTTTACTTTCCTAGACATTCAAAGGCAATTACTAACATGCCTTTTATAGTATTGGATAACATTGATAATTTATACCAATATAATTAGGCAAAAGCTGTGCACATATTTGTGGTAAATAGTTTAGGAAATGCGTCAAGGATGTTAAGGCAACGTGACATAAAGGACTCCCTAGGCCTTAGTGGCAATGTTGTAGTGTTGTAGGTAACAAATTTTATTATATGATTATCGTTTTGATTATTTTATGTTTTTTAGCTTTGGGCTGTTGAGCGTTTGGGTTTAGCGGACGGTCCACATCACATTGTTTTCCCAAGAATAATAAATTCGCCTACGCTTAAGTTGAGGTCAAACAAAATAGAAGACTTGTTTAAGAAGGATGTAAGTTAATTGTTATTTTTCTGTACATTTATTTCATATGTGAGGCATGAGATTTGTTTTGTGTTTTTGAATGATTACTTTTGAGTTTTATAGATATGTTGGGAGTGGTTTTTGTGGGAGGAGGACCGTGGGAACCCAATCATCCGTGCAGCCCTTAATTTGGATGAAGGGCCAATATCAGAAGATGGTGTACATGAGTTTGGGATGACTAGGGAAGAAGGGCTGATGAAGACAATTGAAGACAACCAAAGAAAAATGGTTGAAATGAATCAAGAGTTAAGAACTTTGGCTGCCATGGTAGGTGATGTCAAGGAAGAAAGAAAACAACCTCATCTTTTTGAAGATGGTGGTACCTGTGGTGTTGATGATGATGGTAACTTGATGGTGGTCAACCTAATGATGGTGAAGGACATGATGGTGAAGCATATGTTGAAACAATCAGGTATACTGATGCAGGTGGTTGTTTGGAGGAAGAGAAGGAGGATGTTGAGGATGTTTTGGATGTTGCACTTCTTGTAGGCATCGTGGCACGAAATCAGCAGAATGAGGCTGGTAATATTTTGAATATAAATCCAAAATACTTGTACATATTGGTTATTCCTTTTAAGCTTACTTCGAGGTAATGAATTTTACAATTTTTAATTTATGAAGATGTATTTTGATAGTGTGATGATGAGACATGATGACATATGTGATTTTTTTGTTGGTAGTGTTGTTTCTGAAATTTGCGATCAAACATTTACGACCCAAGACTGTACTTCTTTTGGACCTAGGATGCGGCTTGGCAACACGATAAAAATATGATTTGTTGTGGTTATTGTTGTTGTAGTTTATATGTTGGTTTAATTATGTATTATTAAGAAGTTGTTGGTTTTGTAGGGGATTCTGTTTGGCGCATCCGTGTTCATGTTTTTTGAAAGAAGGAGTACTGGAGTAGTGAAAAGGATATGTTTTAGTCCATTATATGCGTTTGGTTAAAATAGTAGTCATTTTATTTTCTAAAAATTGTATTCACATGAGAAATGAAGCCTAACTATGTGATATCCTTGCAGACCCATGTTTTTATTGACTCAAGAAAGAAAAAGACTAATCGCAAACTTTGGACATTGAATGACTACTCAAACTACTTCCAGTCTGATATCATTCGATTTGATGACATTATTAATGCCGAATTTGTTAGTGCAATTACATTTCATACAATGTACTTTGAGAATTTGTTGATGATTATTTGTACATTTCTTGAGAAATTTTATTTTTTTTAGTTGTTTCTCCCAATTATCCATGACGACCATTGGTGATACTACGTTGTGAAGATTTCATCACTGCAATTGTTTGCACTGGACTCTTTTGGGCACAAAAGAAAAGAACGAAAAAAATTGACTTAGCCATTGTATGTGTATGTGTAGTAATTGATGTTTACTTTGTAAATATAAATTTATACGTGGACTATGTTGTTTTCCAGGCACAAAATCTTGCATTGCTTTTTGGACATTTGTTGAATTGTTCCAAAGACAACAAACCTTCGTTGGAGGTACAACACTTGCAAACTCCAATCCAACCAAACTTGTAAGTTTGTAATGTATATTTTTGTTAATATAATACTTTATTGTATCATTGATATGTTAAATATCATTATTTTGTTGTTGGACTTTGTTTGTTGTAGATTTGATTGTGGAATAATTGTTTCAAAAATTATGGAGTTGTGGGATGGCCTTGAGAAATACGATGGAAACACAATGCCCACTTATACAAATGTAAGTTGCAAAAATTTTCATCTTGTGGACCTTTCATATAAATGTTGCATTTTATTCAAATGTTGTGCATTTTTGTTTTTGCAGGATGAACTGCAACAGTTTAGGGAGCAATATGTTTGTTAATGGATTTTGGATATCGCAAATGTGCGAAGGAATCAAGTGTTGCAAGATTTAGGTATTTTGTAGATATTTTGGACAATAGTGATTTATTGTTTGTTTAGAACTTTTTGAATATGTATTGATGCTGAATCTGAATTTATTTTCTTACGAATGTTGAAGGAGAAGTACTTGTTACATTTATTGGTAATGAAATTTGAAGATCAAAATGATCCATGTTTTAAATGTTTGCACTACAGTCCGCACTAAATTTGGATGTCAGTAAAATATGAAAATTAATTCCTTTAAGTGCTAATGATGAAAATAATTGTTTTGACAAGACTTTGAATTGGAAAAAATGATGAAAAATAAATTAGGAACTCCTAAATGACTATCATGTTCACAGTTGACCTATGTTAGCTTTGAAGACCTACACATTGGTTAAGATAATATTCACTTACATCTCACATACTTAACAAACCAAAAAAATACGATACGATTTGGTAATGTGTACACGGTAATACCTTTACAACGTTTCGGACGGTTATGTTCAAATAGTAAGTTCTTCCAAAAGGACTGAATGCAGCAACCTATGCGTAAATAGATGTATAACCTTTTAAAACAATGTATACGTTAACGTGGTGCATGTTCATTAGAGGTTATTATTAGAAGTTCAAGGTGGTTTATACTTTGCAATAACAACACAGCACCAACTCCTATATCCGGACCAAACTCAGGATGCAGAAGGACTTTCCTGTGCACCGAAGCAGACAATGTGGCACTTGGATCCTGGTTAAAGGAATAATGAAAAAGTTAACAATGCACATTTCCAAAAAAGTTATCGATGCAGACAGTGTGGTAGTTCGTTCCTATTACTCATTCACCTTAATAACAATTTTCATGTCACCCAATCCATTTGGGTTGAACTCTTTAGTAATGTATGCTACAAATGGAAGGACATGCATTGACTTAACGTGTTTCAGTTGAGTGACGTTGTTAATGTTGTCATCCTCAACAAGTCCTGCAAAGAATATGATTCCATTGTTGTTGTCAACGTTAAACATCTGCATTAAAAACTCCTACACTAACAAACAAAAAATAGTTAACCATGGTGTTTAATGAACTTTTCCGCCGATATCCAAGGATTTGATTTAAAGTCCCGATCATATGTTGCCTTTGCAATCTCATTAACAAATTCCTATGTTGATTTTGGTTCATCCTTCTCCCTGTTTAGCATGGTCGCTTGTACATTTCTAGCAGGTCCAGGTATCAACGTTGCACTTGAGTTGCACTTTTGTAAGAAA
The DNA here is from genome assembly GCA_027742785.1 of Vigna reflexopilosa. NCBI lineage: Eukaryota > Viridiplantae > Streptophyta > Magnoliopsida > Fabales > Fabaceae > Vigna > Vigna reflexopilosa. The sequence goes on along the minus strand of CM050925.1, from coordinate 12,603,912 downwards.
GCTTTCAGATTACTGTCGTCTATATCAAGTCCCTCCCATGGCTTCATGCTTATAAGTTGCGTAGTTGAAAAAATATTTTGTAATGCATGGAGGAGGAAGCAATAAGATAGAACACAATACTGATAATTCAAGGATAATCAAGTGTACCTGACGTTGAAATAAGTTTCATGAGTTATGCCAATAGGAATTCGCAATCTGTAATATATATAGAGGAAAATAATAATATAATATTAAGTTAAATTGCCATAAGAAGAAACATATAATAATATTATAATAGATTCATATACGCTGACGCAGAGATATGTGTAGCAAAGAATAAATATATAATAATATTATATTAATTTGAAATGACCTTTGCGTGCTTAAAACCCTTAATGGGCTTACATTGCAATTAATTTTCAGCCGTTGCACCCGTTGCACTTTCCCGCCTACCTAACAACTTTCATTTAATGCACTCAAAAGGCAAACACACCTCACCTTTTTCATTCATTTCATTTCATAGTTCACCTTTTTTCATTCAACAATTACAGCCTCTAGACGAAAGCACAAACTTCTATCTTTGAACGTTTGTAAGACATTGAAGAGCATTTAAGGTTGAACGGTGGACCTTCGTAGCTTATTCAATGGCATTTATTTCATCGGTTGTGAAAGCGCCTACCATCTTCGTAAGTTCATCATTCAATGATTTCAAATGTTAAACCTTATATTATACATTTTTTTATTGTTTATGATGTATTGAAAATATTGTTTTTTATTATAATAATGTTTGGAACATGGAAATACACCAAATTTGTGGTTTTGTTTTTGTCTGGTTGTGAACATTAGTGGTCCCACAAAACCAAATTTATTGTTATAATGTGTTTTATTTGCTTCCATTTACCTTTCATGTCGATCTGATTTTGGAGTAGGTGTAAGAATTGGATGTTGTTGTCACAAAATATCCACACAACGTCGTTGGAAGAAGTTACTTGTGAGGTCAACAACGACTCCATTGAGAATCTGAATGATATTGTCCCTAAAATTCATATGTGGTTTGATACAATTGAAGAAGTCAAAAGTTTTTATACAAACTACGCTGTGAGGTGCGATTTTGGTCTTCGGATAAGGACTTCTAGGAGAAATAAGAACAACGAGTTAAACTTCATGAAATTAGTGTGTTCTAGGGAAGGGAAATACTTATCTTCCATTGCTCCAGAATTGAAAACCCAACCAAGTAAAAAAAAACCAACGTTATGCTGGAATCACAGTTGCTATGAAAGAAGGAAGATGGCAGGTGAGAACAGTTGTTAATGAACATAGCCATGACATGTGTCCGAATAACTCCAACCTCATATGTGGTAATCGAAGACTTAATATGCATGCGAAGCACACCCTTAATATGAATGATGATGCTGGTGTTCGCATTAACAAAAGTTTCATATCTTTGGTTAATGATGCCGGTGGATTTGAAAAGATACAATTCTTGGAACGTGACGCTCGTAATTACATTGGCCAACAGCGAAGGACTCTTTGTAAGGAAGGATATGGCCAAGCACTTCTAAGGTACTTTTCAAGAATGAGAGAATTAAACAATGATTTCTTCTATGATATGGAAATGGACGACCAGAACCGAATATGCAATGTGTTTTGGGCCGATGCACGAAGTCGCGCAGCTTGTGCAGATTTTGGTGATGTTGTGTCGTTTGACACAACCTACCTAAAAAACAAATACGACATGTCGTTTGCACCGTTTCATTCCATATTACTTGGTTGTGCTTTGATTTCCGCAGAAGACATTTCCACATTCACATGGCTATTTTCATCTTGGCTTAGATGTATGTCAAACAAGGCTCCTCAAGGTATCGTGACTGACCAATGTAAGGCAATGTCCAATGCCATAGAAGTTGTGTTTCCAAACACAAGACACTGTTGGTGTATGTGGCACATAATGAAAAAAATACCAGAGAAGTTGCAAGCCTACAAACATTATGGTGCAATCAAAAGCGAACTAAAAAGGCTTGTGTATGAGACAATTACTGATGAAGATTTTGAGTTAGGATGGGGAAATTTAATTTCATGTCATGGGTTAAAGAACAATGAATGGCTAAATTCATTGTATGCAGATAGACAAAGATGGGTTCCTTGTTATATGAAACATCAATTTTGGGCGGGAATGTAAACTACACAACGAAGTGAGGGCATGAATGCATTCTTTGATGGATACATAAATTCAAGTACAACACTTCAACAATTTGTCCATCAGTATGAGAATGCCTTACAACACAAGGCGCAAAAAGAAATTGAGGCTGATTTTTCTTCAATGAATATGACTCTACCATGTGGATCTCAGTCTCTTATTGAAAGACAATATCAAAGCGAGTACACACAGGCAAAATTTATAGAAGTCCAAAAGGAATTTCGGTCACGCATGAACTGCTTCATTAAAAACATGACAAAAGAAGGTACTATAACTAGGTACACTATTAAAGAAGAGTTCATTTGGGAGGGTGAGTGTGGTTCGAAATTTCATGTAGTAGATTTTGATCATGTGACAACCGACATTCATTGCAGTTGCCAACTATTTGAGTTTAGAGGATTTTTGTGTCGACACTCCTTATTGGTCCTAGGGCAGGAAGATGTGCGTAATGTACCACCAAAATACGTCTTGCGACGGTGGAGCAAAAACGTACGTAGAAGACATAATCTCATTAAACCATCTTACACCAATAACATTGAAGAACCTAAGATGCAAAGGTACCAAGCTTTATGTAAGTGTTTCTATGACATCGCCGATGTTGCTTGTGATTCTGAGACTGCATCTCATAAGTTGCTTTCGGATTTAAACTCTATAGGCAGAAATTTGGGGGTATGTACATCAACGACATTGACGTTGGTGAATGATGATGGATCTCACATGCATGCACATCCGTATTGTAGTCAAGAGGTTGAACCAAGTTCTGAAATTGACGGCTTAATTGTTCACAGTCCAGTAGCTGTGAAACGCAAAGGCTAACCAAGGACATAAAAATTGCAATCAACAGTTGAAAAAATAGCAAAAAAGAAAAAGTCCCATGCTACTAAAACCAAACATACAAGGAATGATAATGTGAGTAATAGACGCACATGTCATGTACTTTTGTGTAGTATTATTACTTATTATTTTTTTCATTCAATCCTTAACTAATACTATTATTTCAGGAACCAAGTAATTGTGACATAACGCACATCCATAATGTTCAGGAACTTCCAAGTCAGGATATGTTTCAATCTCAAGTCACCCAATCGGAATTCATGTCTTTATTGACATCTGGAGAGTACACTGTTGATAATCTTGATTTTAATTGAAATTAATAAATTTTATATTTATTACTTGGTTTGACATTATCTTTTTGTTGAATATGTTACAATTAAATATAGTTCCTTTTTTCAATTTAATTATTTTAATATAGAAATATTAGTGGTTATGGTAATAATTACTGGTTATGTTATTGACTCTTATGTAAGTACGTGCTCATTTAATTTCTAAATTCTACTTAATTGGAAGGTTGACACGTTTTGAACTCATTTCATTTCTAAATACTACGTAAGTATGTGCCTATTTTACTGTCCCCAACCACCATGTAAAAAAGGTTGACACGATTTGAACTCCTTAATTATGTAATAAATGGGTGTTCAAAAGGTTGAAAACATTTAATGTTTTGTTGAACCGATTCAAAACTGACCTACCTTCTCCCAAAGCCATAGCAGGCGTTTTATGACCCCAATTGAATGCAGGCGTTTCACGGCTTTGTGCAGGGACTTATCATCAAACCTCTTCATTATTTATATAAATATTTTTCATGCAGGCCTCTACAGAATGAAAAGAGACAAACTTTTGGGTTTTGCATTTTGAAATAATGGTAGCATCAACCTCCGTAACCGGTATAGAAAATTAATTTATATTTGTTCTGTTCCATTCGCTATAGAAAAAAGTTTTCCTATATTTGCTTTAATTTCTATCGATATGAAAAAGTGTTCTCATATATACAAAATTGTCACTATGCCACTTTCTATACCTAGTATAACTGGTGTAGAAAAGTTTCTCATCTTTATAAAATTGTTTTTGCACCACTTTTAATACCTAGTGGATTTCAACAGGTATAAAATGTTGTTATAAAAAGAATATTTTCCACTAGTGGTTAGAGTGAGAGTTGACTTCCATATAGACTTAGCCTTTTTAGGTAGGTAGTCAGACTTAAGTCTATATTGCAAAGCTATTGTGCTTTATCAAAGCTTTGACAAAAGTAGCTTGTACGATTATGTAGAGCTTGAAGCTTTAAGGAAACATTATGAAAATGTCTTCCTATATCTTAAGGTTTTTATCGAACTTGTGCAGAAATTTGAGTAAACTATTGTATTTTCATGATCTGCATAAATAAGGATAACAAAAATAAGCAAAGAAGTACTTTTCGTAAAGGCAATAAATGTTTTAAACATGGGTAATCATTTAAGCATATTACGTGTTTAAAACATATTGGAACACATCAACTCCTTGATAGAAACATCGTTTAGAAACAAAGCATTTAATATATAATCTTTAAACCATGTAAAAATGTTAAGCGCTTATTTTATAAACAATAAAACTGTTTGTAAGTTTCATCAAATCGTTTATCAAACTTTTCCTAGACAATTCTTTTCTTTAAACATTTATCTGTTCAATACTTTTTAGACATAAAAATTTAATCTTTAGTGTTTTGTTAAATGTATACTTAAACGTTTTCTGATGTTGTTGTTAAACATTATCTATTAGATAATATATACTAAACGTTACTTTTACAAAACATTATTTAATAGACAATTTATTTATAAATATTTATTTTATTCAATGTTGTTCATTAAACATTAAAATAGAAAATTTTGTTTCTTTAAATAATCTTGTCTTAATATATTATTTTACATATTAATATGTATTTTACTATTATTTTCTTACAATTTTAACCATTACTTAAATTAAGCTCTCTCTTTTACTACTTGACCTCACCTTCAGGTGATTGAGAGACCATTGGAGGTTTTCTCCCTTCTTCTCGTTGGGTCTCTATCTTCACCCATAGTATATTTTCTCTTTAGGACTTCACTCTATCTACATATAAACAATACTCGTTTTCCTCACTTCTTTGCATCATATCATGTTTGATAAGGTCAATCTTATTTTTAAGACTAAAACCTTTATGCAACTAGAGTATTAAAAGAAGAAATTCTCCATCTTTAAAAAATTAGTTTATTAAATATAAATGACTATATATATATATATATATATATATATATATATATATATATCTTATATAATATGTAATATCTTGAAAAATTATTCAGACGTAATATTTAAAAATATATATTTATTTAATATGTGTATAACCTTTCATGTTATCATATATTTAGTATTTAAGAATTTAAAAATTATTTAAAAATAAAAAATAATTATATATATATATATATATATATATATAATTTTTTCAATTTAATAAAAATATTTTAATTAAAAATACATTTCTTTGTAAAATTAAAACAGTAATATGTACAATAAATGGATAATTTATACTTTTTTTTCTACCGTTATATCATTCGTAAGGGTATCAATTACACTCATCCCATGCTATTTTTGTACTTTGGAGAACATGTATAATAGAAATATATAACCTCCTTAAAATATAAAAATATATATTAAAATTTTAAAAGTGAAAATATCAACTCAACTTAAAACAAAATACCTAACCCTGATTTTATGTTATGAATGGAAATAGTCAATGTAAGGTTAACAGCTTATTCATCTCAAATAAAATATTTTCTTTTAAAAATTAATTAATTTAATAATGGTTTTATATTTTATATAATTTTATTTAATTTAAAAGACATTTTTAAACTACATTAATTTTACAAATTTAATTAAAAATAAATTATCTTAAGGATAATAACTTGTTTCATAGTCAAATATGATTTCAAACATTTTTTTTTCAAGTTTTTCTATATACTAATATACCGAGTCCTTTATTTATTTTTTATTTATTTTCATGCATAATATCTATCTAAAAAGGTAAAACTCAATCAATTAATTTTGTATTTAAATAAATATTTAAAAGTAAAATAAAAGAATTCAAATTTAATATATCTAATATTTTTAAAAATCATAAAAGTTTCTATCGGAATCCATAACCATAATTATATAGCTCATTCAATTTTTTTTAGGACTCGTTTCATTTTAAATTCATAATCTTAATAATTATATAATTAGAACTTTCATTTGAGTCCTTAATCTATGAACTGGCCATGACTCCCTCTAAAATTAAGTCATATTCTTTTGATTCACTTAATAGGATTTTTTTAAGAAAACTCACGTCCCAAAATTCATGTAAAGTGAGTTGGAGCAAAGTCAGGAGGGTAGGACAGACCTTCAAAATTAAATTAGTTTATTTTTAATGTATTTTTAATTATTCCAATTTTTAAATTTGCATGATATTTTACTAATTTTTTTTCTTCTTCACTCCAAATATCTTTCTACAATATTGAATATTCAAAAAAATTATAGTTTAAGAATTTTATTGTATAAGGATAATTTTTTATAATCTAATAAAAAGAGATAGTTTTGATAGAAATTGGTATAATATTATTTTGTAAAAATTTTGAAAAATAGAAATCAATTTTTACGTTCTTCTAATCATGAAAACTTATTATTCCTAAAGAATATATAAATAATAGTTTTATAAAAAGCTATTCAAAATAATTTTTTTAATCGTAACCATATTTTAATACATAATTTAATTATTTTGAAAAGTTAAAAATATAATATACGTTGAGTGTCTTTAACCTGTAAGGTAATTTTGAAAAAAAAAAAAAATAAGTCAAGTTCAAAAATTAATTATATTTGGATATTCATAAAAGTACATTTTCTTTTAATTTTTTCCTATTTTGAAAGCTTTTATGAACTTATTTTAATAAACTAAAACAGATTATATATAAATAAACTTTTAACTTATTTTTAGTTTTCAATCTAAAATATAATAAGTTCAATTTAAAAAATATTTTTATTTTTAAAACAATCATACATAAAAAAAAAAGTCCAATAAGTTATTGTTTTTATAAAATAATGTTAATATAACATAAATATTTTCGTATATCAATGAATAAAAATACATATAATTTTATAAAATTAAAAAAATAAGAAACTAAATGTTAATACATGCATAATTTAGTTCAGGAATGCATAAGGATGGATATGATTAAGTTACGGAATTAGTTAAATTAATATGTTAATTTAATAAGAAAATTTTTGAATATTATTAAGAATATATTATCTGAAATAAAATAGTTAACATGTTAGAAGAAGACTCATGGACTAACCATAGTTCATAAGATTTTATGGATATTGTTTTAAATGATTTATTTTGTACTTTTTTTTACCCTAACCCATGTGAATTAGAACTAAATGAAATTGACTAATTTGACTAGTCTATATACAATCATATACATATAATTAAGAGTATTTTTTGGAAAAGTTTCACATTAAAGGAAGGACAGAAATGAAAACTAAAGATACCTTCTTCATTAACTAAAAATAATTTATGTGTAAATTAGATGATAAATTTTGGAGAAGTTGATATAATATAATTTGTACAAATTAATTTTTGCATATAATGATTTTAACTTGTAGAATATTTCATTTGTTTTTTGTTAAAAAAATGTTATTTTGAGAAATTTCTACGTATTAAAAATATTTAATAGTCATGTGCTTAATTAAAATTACTAAGTGAATTTAATTTTTTAATTTTATAATTTAAAATGTATTTAGTAGTTTATGCTCATCATTTTCATTTTCATAATAATAAGATTTATTAATTTATTATGTTTCTATCACAAAATATATACTTTCTCTTTTACAAAATAATAACTATTTCAAATTCTTTTTTACAATTATTCCAAAGTAATAATAAGTTTCCAGTATATGATTGAGTACCCCTCAATCATATTAATATATATAGGTCTTGTCCTTGGATTAGTGATCCAACATGTATTTAGTCCATCTCTGTTCGGTTAGTACAACATGTATTTAAGCCAATGGACCTAGACTCATCTAAGTAACAATTCATAAATAGTAAGTAAAAATAACACATTTTACAAAGTATGTTAATGATGTCCTAATAGAGAAGTCACTTCATTTTCGCTTCAAGACATCGAACAACCAGGTTGGATATGAAGCTATCATAGCCAGCCTCATATTGGCCAAAGAAGTAGGAACAAGAAGAATCATATGCCGAATAGATTCCCAACTTACTATCAATCAACTGACACGAGACTATCAAGTGAAATATGCACTCTTGTTGCAATATTATTATCTTGTCAAAAACATGATCGACATCTTTTTCGAAGTCAAGCTCAAGCATATATCTAGAAGAGTATGAAAGTCAATGTGCTTTCCAAAATGATAAAAACTAAAAAGAATGGGAGATATAAGTCAGCATCATCCACTAACAAAATGAATGAGTGTATACAAGTCAACATTTGGAAAGTAGTGTGGATGGCGCCCTATGTTCACTACCTTAAGACTATTGAGAGATACTTGAAGGATAAGACAAAGGTTGGGTCAAAAGAGTTACTCGCTATACACTAATGGACGATGATCTGTTTAAAAGAAACTATAGTCAGCCTTTATTAAAATGTGTTACTCTAGAGACTAAGTACATAATTCCTGAAACACACAAGGGTTTTTATGGGTATCACTTTGAGCCGAGAACCATGACAACATGAATCCTATGAGTTTGATACTTTTGACCGACTATGGAAGTTGATTGTGCTTACTATGATAAAAGGTTTATACCTTGCCAGAAGCATGATAACCTTATGCACAACAAGCGAGAAGAGCTACACCATATCTTCTCCCTGTGGCATTTTGCAAAATGGGGAATGAATATTCTTAATCCTTTTACTCCAACTAAAGGCCAAGTCAAATTCTTATTGTTGAGAATAATTTTAAACCCCAAATGTGAGTCTTGTTGCTCGATTCTCTTCCATGTCTCCATAGTCTTCCCACCTTTTTTTTCTCTCTCAAATTTCATCTCCAATTTATCATCCTTTTCAAAACCAAATTGCACCACAATGAATTGAGGAGCTAAAAAATATTTAGGAAGATCAATTTTGTTTTGAGTAAGTTAAATTTTTATCTTTTTTTTTCATTCAAACAATCTTTTTTTCCCTTGCATGTGAGTTTCTTTCGATTGCATATAGTTTTTCTACTTTCTAGATGAATCTTTATCTGTTGTTAACTATGAAATTGTGTTTTGATTGTTGATCAGACTTTTGTTTGTGTAGATAAAACCATTGTTCGTTTTGAAGTTGTACAGAAAAAAAAAGTAGTACTAGATAAGCAAAATTAATAATCTCAAAGATGAATTAATGTAGATAGTCTCTTCTAATTTATAATTTTAGCTGAGAAAATGGAAACTCAATATGAATTTAAATTGAATGTGAATTAAGGATTTTTAATGAACTGTTTTGCATGTTGTGTGGATATAGATAATTGTTAGAAAATTAAATTATAAAGAAGAATGGAATGTTAATTTTTTGAAATTCTTGAAGAAAGAATGATATATATTCAGTAATGTATTAACGTAGAATGAAAAAAAAAAAACTGTTAAGAAAGTTTTGTGACCAAAATGTTGCATCCAGAAAGATATTAAAATGGAGTATACCAGATTGAATTAAATGCGTATGAGTCTTATAATAAATTATAAAAATATTTCTTTCAGCTAATCGTGGTTCGGTGTCCCTTTGCTATATATAAACAAACGTGGCTTCATCATCTACTTTAAAATTAAAAAAAAAATATTTTCAAATCATATATATATATATATATATATATAAGAAAAGTTGATATTTTGATATTTATGAAAAAAAAAGACATAAAAATATTAATATTTTAGTTATATATTTTGTATTTCTTTTAACCTGAAATATTGATATAAATTGTTGTATTATTAAAGTGAGTTATAATTGTTGTTTCTTAAATATACATAGACAAAATTAAGATATACAATTTTCATTATTCAGTTATTTTTACTATTTTTACTAGTTATGCAGCATTTTCTCCTTGAAGGATTTCTTAGAAGGGTAGTGATATTTTAACAACCAATTTTTGATAACAGTTTTGGAACGTCACATGTTGCGTTGTAATTGGTTGGGTTTGAATTTAATTTTTTTAATAAGAAAATCTGTCTTGGATGAAATTTCCAAAATGCACTGATTAATTTTTTCAGTGAATCCTCTTTCCAGAAGAGTTGGTGCTCAATGTAGGGTTTTCATTTTTGAATTTGCGTTCTCTCTCCTTCGCACTCGTTCTTCTCTGTCTCAGCAGTCGTTCTCTCTCCGTCGCCACTTGGTGTAATCGCTTACACACGCAAGTCACAGCCTCATGACACCACCATAGCATGAAACCACTAACACCTAACTATGTGTGCACACACTCATATCCTTCCAACCATAAACAAGTCCTCCCTCACCTCCCTAAACCTAGGAATCAACCACCACTATCAACATTCTTCCAAGAAGTTCAGCAGTGTCAGGTGCAACCTCTGCATAGGGAGCCATGCACCCAAAACGTGGGAGCAGTGATGGAGTTTTGGTACAAATTCCTTTGTAAGCGATTACAGCCTTGATGTAATCGCTTACACACGCACATCATAGCCTCCTGACACCACCATTGCATGAAACCACTAACACCCAACTGTGTGCACACACTCATATCCTTCCAACCATAAACAAGTCCTCTCACACCTCTTTAAACCTAGGAATCAACCACCACTATTAACATTCTTCCAAGAAGTTCAGCAGTGTCAGGTGCAACCCCTGCATGGGGAGCCATGCATCCAAAACGTGGGAGCAGTGATGGAGTTTTGGTACAAATTCCTTTGTAAGCGATTACAGCCTTGGTGTAATCGCTTACACACACAAGTCACAGCCTCCTGACACCACCATTGCATGAAACCACTAACACCCAACTGTGTGTGCACACACTCATACCCTTCCAACCATAAACAAGTCCTCTCACAGCTCCCTAAACCTAGGAATCAACCACCACTATCAACATTCTTCCAAGAAGCTCAGCAGTGTCAGGTGCAACCCCTGCATGGGGAGCCATGCATCCAAAATGTGGGAGCAGTGATGGGGTTTTGGTACAAATTCCTTTGTAAGCGATTACAGCCTTGGTGTAATCGCTTACACACGCAAGTCACAGCCTCCTGACACCACCATTGCATGAAACCACTAACACCCAACTGTGTGTGCACACACTCGTATCCTTCCAACCATAAACAAGTCCTCCCTCACTTCTCTAAACCTAGGAATCAACCACCACTATCAACATTCTTCCAAGAAGTTCAGTAGTGTCACGTGCAACCCCTGCATGGGGAGCCAAGCATCCAAAACGTGGGAGCAGTGATGGAGTTTTGGTACAATCGCTTACACACGCAAGTCACAGCCTCCTGATACCACCATTGCATGAAACCACTAACACCCAACTGTGTGTGCACACACTCATATCCTTCAACCCATAAACAAGTCCTCCCACACCTCCCTAAACCTAGGAATCAACCACAACTATAAACATTCTTCCAAGAAGTTCAACAGTGTAAGGTGCAACCCCTGCATGGGGAGTCATGCATCCAAAACGTGGGAGCAGTGATGGAGTTTTGGTACAAATTCCTTTGTAAGCGATTACAGCCTTGGTGTAATCGCTTACACACACAAGTCACAGCCTCCTGACACCACCATTGCATGAAACCACTAACACCCAACTGTGTGTGCACACACTCATACCCTTCCAACCATAAACAAGTCCTCTCACAGCTCCCTAAACCTAGGAATCAACCACCACTATCAACATTCTTCCAAGAAGCTCAGCAGTGTCAGGTGCAACCCCTGCATGGGGAGTCATGCATCCAAAACGTGGGAGCAGTGATGGAGTTTTGGTACAAATTCCTTTGTAAGCGATTACAGCCTTGGTGTAATCGCTTACACACGCACATTAAAGCCTCCTAACACCACCATTGCATGAAACCACTAACACCCAACTTTGTGTGCACACACTCATATCCTTCCAACCATAAACACGTCCTCCCACACCTCCCTAAACCTAGGAATCAACCACAACTATAAACAAACTTCCAAAAATTTTCACCAGTAACAGGTCCAACCACTCCATGGGGAGCCATGCATCCAAAACAGGGGAGCAATGTTTTAGTTTTGGTACAAATTCCTTTTTTACACTGTGTAAGAAATTACATCCTTTGTGTAATCGTTAACACAGGCAAATCACAGCTTAATTCCAGCATCTTTCAAAAACTTCAAAAGTTAAAAAATCAACCTAATCAACATTTTAAAATACATTTGACTAACTCACGTTCAAACGCTCCATGGGGAGCTATTATTAAAAAACATGGGAGCAGAGGGAAAGTTTCATTACAAAATCATGTCCTTCAATTGGTAAACGATTACAGACTATGTGTAATCGATTACACACGCACATAGCTGGAAACATTTTTGTTATACAGACACAACTTCCAGCAATTCATGAACAACCAATTCAGTATACCTATTCTTGGACTTCAATGCCTCATCAATACAGGGACAAAAATTGTAAACAAATTGAACAATAATTATTAAATAACACATAAGCTGTATACATCCAATATAACTTCTGATTACAAAAATCATTTACAATTTGCCATAGTTCTCATCAATGTCTATTTTTTTCAAAGTAAATAACAATTTTAATCAAAACAACAGTTTATTCCTAGTGCTAAATCAATCCAAGATCGTAAAGTGTTTCAATTCTTCTGACGTTCTCCTCATCCATTATCCAGTCCCATATAAACTTCTTCCTAAAGCCATGCAACTCCTCCTGAAAAGAACATTTTGTAATTTAAATACAATGACATGAAGAAGATAATGACATATATCACAAATCCATTAATTAGCCTACATTTGTGTAGTCAGGCATGCTTTTGCCATCATATTTGTCCTCTCCATCCCATATTTCAATAACTTTCATCATGATAACACCACAATCATAACTGTTACAATTAAATGAAAACCATTCAGAAGTTTTATTAATACGAACAACAATATTTCAACAAATACCAATATTTTAACAAAACAAAAATAAACCAATAATTGAACAAATAAGTATTATAATATATATTTACGTGTTTGGTTGCACTGGGATTTTAGCTTGTTGAACTAATAAAGGACACTTCGAATCTTCAAATGAATTCGTCAACAGACCCCAGAGCCGTTGAATCTTTTGAGCCTGTTTTGTACAAATATCAATACCTCTTAATTAAATATAAGTACATTTTAAGTGCAACCATTCATAAACAAAAAAATCTGCAACCAGTCAAAAACTTACAATTATTCTATCAATCCGACAACGTCCTTTGATACCCTTTCCAGTGAGTCAATGACGAAAAGCTGAAAGGTGCAGACCTTAAGTGCATAACACCACCAATGTTCACTACTAACGACTGGGATGAACACCTACAAAATGGTTCAACCATGTAAAACTACTAACAACCACATACAATACAATAAGAAGTATGTACTTTTCCAAAATAACCTTGACTAACCCAATCAGCAGTCAATAAGTCTTCAACTTTTACGACATCGTTCCGGAAATATGGTTGGTAATCAAGAAGATCCCACACATGTTGATTGGCTGGTTTTCTCTTATAGTCAATCAGTACATGTGTCTTCGATAAAAAAACAAATTTCATCAATAAACAACCATGTCCATATGAAATGAGACCATCCAACAAAAATTACCAAAGTACAAGCTTTTACCGCAAAATTAGGACTGAATACCATCCTCTTTATGACTCCAGAGGATCTTTTCTCAAAATACATAAATATTGTTGCTGCAAATATTAGAGTCTACAAAACAATAAACAACTTTAACATCAATGGTTTATATTTCGAAACTTGAATTAAAACATTCATTTGAACCAAGTGTATAATTACCATGTTGTCAACATGTTGTTAAGGCCCTAAAGTGTTACATTCAGCTGTGGTCAACAATTGACCCATTATTTTAGGCACATAGCTGAAATAACAAGAATATTAAATTAGGTACTAATATCATTCATCAGTAATTTCATTAACAACTTATTGTTATCTTACCTCCTTTCAATGTCTCTTCGTGTCACTGCATTGTATAACGTATCCAAATCAACCGTTGTTCTTGGATCACCATTATAAGTATGCAAAGGGACTACTAACTTGGGTTGAACATGACCATCGTCATCATCATCACCTATGTCAATCATAGGAGGTTGATGCACAAGTTTTTCCGCGACAGGTTCTTCATCTGCACCTTTTGCATGTGCATCACCTAAAGCTTCTTCATGTGCCTCAGAACCTTCATGTGCAGCCTCTTCATGACCTTCTTCCCCACATTCTGCATCAACAGGTGCTTCATCTGCAGCTACTTCATCTGCAGCTACTTCATTTGAAGGTCCTTCATTTGCAGGTACTTCATCTGCAACTGCTTCATTTGCAGGTCCTTCATTTGTAGGTCCTTCAACTGCAGCTGCTTCATCTGCAGCTGCTTCATTTGCTTGACCTGCAGCTTCATCAGGAGCTTCACCTGGAACTTCTTCACCTGCACAACCTTCTTTCCCCTCACCCTCAACAAATTTGTTATCAACATATCCAAAGTTTCGCTTGTTTCTAAGATCACTTGGTTCCTTCCTCACAGCAGCTATTTCATTCCTTACACTTCTTATCCTCTGGTTATTTCTTCTAATTTTATCCACAACTGCTAATTGGGAACTTTCATCTCCTTCTTTTTCAAACGCTTCTCCTTCACGGCTGCTACCTTCAACCCTTCCAACCCCATCCAAATTGAACGATGCACGAATTATGGGATTTAAACGATCTTCGGCTGAAAGGTACCAATCAAAATGTACCTATAACATTGGAAAACCGTTACCTCAACCAAATCACTACTCCAAAAATCACTCAAATAACAACATAACATGTTCAAAAAGTTACTTACCTCGCCTCCATTTAACAAAGCATCAATTTCTTCAGTGTCATAATTTAACGAATGAAATCGCAAAATGCGCGGAAAAATCTTGTGTGAAGAATGGGCATACAAACCAAGACGTTCATACGCCCAAATCTACAATCAAAGTATTAAAACCATTACAAAAAGATCTAACAATGAACTTACTTAATAAAACAAACAACCAGAATTTAGTAATACCTGTAAAACAACAGCGTTGCCATTTATGCTCAAAGAATCCTTAATGTCTCCAGTAAGTATTTTCTTGTTACATCTATTTAGACTCTTTACAAGATATGAATGTACAACACTACTCCAATCATAATTAGACAAATTATTTAACTCATCTAGCACTAAACAAGGCATGTTAGAAACATGTTTTGTCTTCCTAGAAAAAAAAAACACCACAAAACAAATTAATATGTACAAACGGAAAACAACAGCAACATCAACATCATCATTCTGTACAAGGACATTAAACATCTTAAATAGCTCTTTTAATGATGTTTCTTTACAATCAGTAAAATGTTCACCTACTTTACCCACTAATGATTCATCCAAAGGTACCTCCAATCCCCCCACTCCAAAGCCTAAACTCATGACCACATTATGCACATTAAAAGGAACCAATTGTTGCCTAACTCTAAAAGATTGATGGTGGGGAATCCATCGACGAACCATGAGTTTCAACAATTTTAGGTTCAGTTCTATAGAATCTTGAATTCTTAAACACATCTTAAATGGACTTCGAAAAATGTGGTTATGATGTCTCAATTGTAGTAAGGAATTCATTTGGGTAATATATGATGTATCCATCCAAGCCCTCATGCGTCACTGTCAGTTCAAATTTGTCAAAATCAATTTATAAAACAATGCTCCAAAACAACTAACAAAACACAAAACTTCAAAATCTACTTACATTGCTTTTTCATGCAACCATTTTCAGTTGTTGTAATTCAGTCAATCAAATATTAACCTAACACAAAGTATAAAAGGAGATAATATTAACTTCAATGCAGTTGCTAATAACAAATCTATCGGTCACAAAATTTATACCGGAAACTGATTAACTAAGGCTAAGTATGGAACTAATCCCTATTCAGTGTTGGTTCCAAAAAGATTGGATGAAACAATGCACTAAAGAGTAGTTGGTCCAAATACAATGCAATTCAAAGTCTTTAAAATGTTTCTTATTTAAATTTTATGAATGGTGAAATTATGGTTAAAAGGGAGATCTCACTAAACATGATTAGCTAACTTGGTTCACCTAATTAAGTGATTATATAAACTTCAGCATCGATAGTATCTTGGATTGCTTGAAGGATGAAAATGTTATTGGAAATGGCTGCTTAGGTGTTGTGTATAAGGATTGTTTGAAGGATGAAAATGTTATTGGTTTAAAACTAACCATGGTTTTATCACTAACGTAGACTATGGCTACTCCATTAACATAACTAAGAAGAGTGATGTCTATAGTTATGGGGTGGTTTTGCTAGAGATTCTGAGTGGTCGTAGAGCGCACATAGGATTCCAAATTTATACCCGATATCAAATGTCAAATAACCAAATCACGATGCACAGATGAAATGACAAATAACCAAAGCAACCTAAAAAGTGTGAATATACGTTTTACTTTCGATAATAAACGAAAAGACGATGCAAAGATACTCAACAGCGCACCGGAAGAAAACACCACAACGACAACAGCGAAAAAAACCTAACCTTTCACCTTTCACAACTACGCGCAAAAGAAACGCACAATAAAGGCAACAAACAAAACAACTAAAGGCACAATAAAGACATCGAAAACACCTCTCCGTTGGAAACCTATCCATTTGACGGTTGCCCAATAAGCCATACTTCGCCCAAAAACCCAGACTTCCACCAACTCGTTCAAATGGCGGATAGAGAGATACCTTTTTCAGACACACCGTTTTTGAGAGGGATCGTTGCGTCTTTGCCAGAGATCGTTTTTCAGAGACTTCGTGAATGAGAGAGAGCTTCTTTCTACGGAAAGCGTTTTTCAGATGAATGAATTTCAGAATGGAAGGAGCCAACACTTTGCCCTCAATTCATTTTTTCAACAATGCCCTTACTAATTCTGAAAAGCATTTTTTTAAATTATTATCACACAACGAATGAGACAACGCCACGTGGCGTTGTAAAAAACATTGTCAAATAATCAAAGTAACGTTTTCCTTGTTAGAATGGGCTGTATGATACAACTAACATCAGCATAAGAAAAAGCGACCCTAGACTAGCAAGAGCTTCAGTTTTTCATCCCTGTAATATAAAAGATGAAACTGAGCCGTTAATGTCATCAATATTTCACCTTTTTCACAATACATTGTTCAAACTACAGGTCATTCATTTCCATCGTTTACACTTGTGCGTTTGGGCACTGCTGTTACCTCACGAAGCATTTTAACCACTTTTCTCATTGTGGGGCGAGTTATTGGGTTGGAACTGGTGCACTGCAGACCCACACTCAACACCTTGCTTATTTCTTCCCTGAATTTGTAGTCCAATGTAGGATCAACTACATGATCCACTCCTTCATGTTCCAATGCAGAGGAAACCCATTTCACCAAACCATTTTCACCATACTCTGAATCAATGGGGGGTCTCCCAGTTACCAACTCCAAAATCACCACTCCAAAACTGTATATGTCACTCTTCTCACTCACCCTCAGAGTGTATGCGTATTCTGCACATCAATGAAGTAACCACATGTTCAACTAAATTCACAGGAAGATAAATTGTAACATTTATGACTAGCTTTAAAGGTCTTAATTGATAATGGTTGATATTACTACATTCAGATGCAAAACGAAGTATTATTCAAGTAGAAAGTGGATATTTTTTTAAAATGTGTTTCTGAACTAAATTTCACAAACCTGGTGCAATGTAGCCGTATGATCCTGCAATAACAGACATTGACTCTGTCCCTTGGCCGGCTTTTGTCACCATTTTGGCAACACCAAAATCTGCAACTTTTGCAACAAAATCCTCATCAACCAATATATTGTTAGATTTCACATCCCTGTGGACAACGGGTGGGACACAATCATGATGCAAATAAGAAAGCCCCTCAGCAGCATCAACAGCAATTTTACACCTTGTAGGCCAATCCAACAAGCTCTTCTTGCTACCCTGTAACAAATCACCCAAGCTCCCATTTGGCATGTATTCAAAAACCAAAAGTTTGTCGTTCCCACTGTTGCAGCAACACCACAACCTCACAATATTCTTGTGCCTGATCCTCCCCAGTGCTTCTACTTCAGCATCAAATTCATCTTTTCTGGAACCACAATTTTCATCCACTTTCTTTGGGGGTACTACACTCATTTTTTTCACTGCCACCACCTCACCGTTGCTGAGCACCACCTTGTACACCTTCCCAGATGCTCCCTTTCCTATCACATTGGCTTCATTCAGCAACTTAGCAACCTCTAACCCACTAAACTGCAGCTTGTGAAACGACTTCCAACTCGAAGTGCATAACCCTTTCTTCAATTTCTTCACCTTCCTGTACCTGAAGTAAAACCAAGCCATCCCAATAATGAACACAACTCCAGCAAGCACAAAAATGGACCATAAAATCCACGTGTGCCTCCAGTTCTTATTCCTACCATAACAATTATGAAGCTCAGGGAGATTACTACAGAGACCAGGATTCCCTATAAAACTCGTTTTGTACTTGACATTGGCATAAAGAGGAGGAATATCCCCAGAAAGCTGGTTGTAAGACAAGTTCAGCTCAGATAGTCTCAAATTTTGCAACTGCAATGGGATCTCTCCCGAGAAATTGTTCCAAGAAAGATCAAGATAATTGAGCACAGGAAAGCTTCCTAATTCACTTGGAACATTTCCATCCAACCTATTATGTGACAGATTAAGGTCAGTGACCTTACTCAAGTGACCAATTCCACCAAAATTAAGATCACCAGAAAGATTATTAGAACTAAGGTCGAGATTAACCAACTGCTTCAACTTCACCATACTCCTTGGAATCTGACCCGAGAGATTATTATTACTAGCAGCAAACTCCAAAAGATTGTCCAATAACCCGATTTCCTCAGGAATTGACCCAGAAAACCGGTTATTTGATAGCAACAAATTTGACAAGCTGGAAGAGCCAGAAATCGCCTTAGAAATGTGCCCAGAAAAGTGATTTTCCAAAAGCTCAAGCAAATGCAAACGGGGCAAACTCCAAACGCCTTCAGGAACACTTCCCGAGAGATTATTGTTTCTTAACCGAACCCTCATTAAACTCTTGCATTTCCCGACACTCTCGGGAATTTCACCCGAAAACGAATTGTACACCAAGAGCAACTGCTCAAGCTGCCCCCGCCGGCAAATGTTCGGCGGAATTTCGCCGTAAAACCGGTTATACGAAACGTCAATATGGTTCAACGGTGAGTTACTGCCCAAATCACTCGGCAACGTTCCAATGAGTCTATTACTGAAAAGTTTGAGTTCAGAGAGGTTCGGGGAACGCGCAATGGCCCCCGGCAAAAACCCTTCGAGTTTGTTCTCAAATAAATTCAGTGACTGGAGTGGCAACTCACACAACTCGGTCGGAATCGTCCCAGTCAACTCGTTCCTCGACGCGTCGAATAGTTTCAAATTCGTCATCTTCGACATTCCTCTGGGTAACTCCCCGGAGAGCGAGTTTTCGTAAAGCTCAATTTGGGTCACGCGCGTGAAACGCGTGAACCATTGCGGAATGTTACCGGTGATGCTGTTCTGAGACAAGTCGAGGCTTGTCAAGTTAACGAGATTGCTGAAGGTGTCTGGAATGGGACCTTGAAGGTTGCACAGAGCGAGAAAAAGCGTTTCAAGGTTTCCGAGTTTCCCGAGTTCACTCGGCATGGGACCCGGCTTGAACAAGTTGTAAGCAAGTTGAAGGCGTTTCAGCGAAGTAAGGTTACCGAGTGAAGCGGGGATGGTACCTGTGAGAAGATTGTTAACGAGGTTTAGCGTTTCGAGGTGGGGTAGGGCGGCGAGGGTCTCAGGAATTTCTCCGGTGAGGTTGTTGCCGGAGAGGTCGAGGTAGCGGAGGGAGGTGAGTGCGGCGAGGGAGTCGATGGGACCCACAAGGGCGTTTTGGGAGAGGTCGAGATGGAGGAGGGAGCGGCAGAGGGAGACGGCGGAGAGGGTGGAGTTGATGAGGTTGTAAGAGAGGTTGAGGGAAGACAGGGAGGGGAGGCGGCAGAGGGCGGCGGGGAAGGGGCCGGAGAGGAAGGAGTAAGAGAGATCGACGGCGATGACGGCGGTGGAATGATTGTTGCAGGTGACGCCCCTCCACTGGCAAGGGGTGGAGGCGGCGGGGTTCCAGGAGGAGAGTGAGTTGTGGGGGTCGGAGAGGCGGCTGCGCGCCTCGAGGAGGAAAAGGCCGTCTTGGGTTAGAGAGAGAGAGAATCGTGGAGGAGAGAGAAGGAAGAGGAAGAAAAGAAAAAACACGAACATTCTACTGAAGATAGAAATATGTTGTGTTCGGAGTGGTCGTTTGTTTCGGGTTTTCTCTGAATTTGCATGACGAAACACTGCTACAAGTAACACATAGAAGCACAGTAAGGGACAGCGGTGGGTCCCATGTTGGATTTGAGAATGGATCGAAGAGACGTGTTAACCGTGAAAGAACACGAGAAGTCTTCACGGTCATGCTGCATTTCACGTTTTTGGTGCATGTGTCTGCTTCATACTCCAAAATCTGATCATGCCCATAACTCACCAGCTGTGTTACTGTATATTATAAAGAGGGATCAGTGTCTTTTTAGTTATAAGATGGGAAATTTAAATTTGTTTATAAATGAATGTACAAAGTCTTTTTAATTTAATATCAGATTAAAATACAGTTCAAAAAATCTAAAAAATTAATTTTATTAGATTAAAAATCTATTAATGTTATTAACTGTAAGACCCATAAAAAAAATATCTATTTTAATAAATAGAAGTAAATTTTAGCATTTTTATTAGTAATAATAATTTAAAAAAATAATAATAATAATAAATAAATAAAAATATATATAATGATTACAAAAGACAAACAACTTTCATAAGTGGAGATTAAGGGAAGCAATTTTTGGTAATGGAGCATTAAATATTATTTTTATAAAATAATATTTTAATAAAATATTAAAATAATAATAATAAAAAAACTAAATAGTAATAATAATAATTACAAAAGACAAACAACTTTTACAAGTGGAGATTAATGGGAGCAATTTTTGGTAATGGAGCATTAAATATTATTTTTATAAAATAATATTTTAATAAAATATTAAAATAATAAATAAAAAAATAAATAAAATAAAAATTAATAATAATAATAATTACAAAAGACAAACAACTTTCACAAGTGGAAATTAAGGGGGAACAACTTTTGGTAATGGAACATTAAATATTATTTTTATAAAATAATATTTTAATAATAATAATAATAATAATAATAATAATAATAATAATAATAATAATAAACTAAATAGTGTCAAACTTTAGCCTATAAATAGTCATAAGGGAGATGGCTAAAAATTGCACCAAAAACCCTTAGAATTTTGAGAGAAGAGTGTGAGAAGAAATCCTTGTTGCATTTGGGAGATTCTGGAAGTTTTCAGGAACAAATTCTGAGCAAGAGATCTTCAAGAGGTAAGGGGAGCTAACTCAAACATGTTTTCTAAAATGATATGGATGTGAATATGATTTGAGTTTCTTGATTTTGTTATGATCAAGTGTATGGAAATTTGGTTTGGTGGGATGTATGGTTTGATTCCAAAAAAATGATTTCTGTTGGGGTTTTGCTATAATTTTGATCTATAAATTTTGTATGATCTTTATGATGAAAGATTGATGAATATACGTTGGATTGATGATGGATTTTCGGTCTAGCATGTTACTATACATGAATGTGATGTTTTTGATGGATTAGATTGTGAAATTGGATGAGAAACATGAGAGTTTGAACCCACTCTTGATCAAATACGAAAATTGGGTGTTTTGGTTGGTTGATGAATTTTAGATGGATGAATTGATTTGGTTTGTGTGAATATCTTGACAAGATGGAAGTATGATGAGTTTTAATGGATTGAATGATGGGAATTCGTTCTAACATGTTAGTATTTATGAATATGAAGTTTTGGATGATTTGGTTATTAAAAAGAGATGAAAAACATGGCAGTTTTACCTCACCTTTTTCCAAATCCGAAAATCATATTTCTTGAACAAGTAATGAGTTGAAATTTGATGAATGTGAATGCTTGTTATGAGATCTTGGTTTAGAAATATTAAATTCTTGGATGATGGTTTTTGAGTATGTTTTGAGGGAAGAAGAAATGATTTGGAGTATGAAATGAACCATAAATTGGATTGAACATTAGATCCTCATATGGATGTTATGGTATGAGTTGTTATGAGATTTTAAGATATCAAAAACCATGAAAATCATGTAAAATAGAGAAGTTTGTTCATGAATGTCTTTGTGTACGAAAATCTCTTGATTTTGATGGATGTTGAAGTGAGATTTATGATATGTATGAGTGGTTGGATATATGATCTATGCTTGGATGAAATGAGTGGTGGAAACTACTCTTTTCCGTTTGTTTTTCTGAAATTGGGAAGTGAGATGTGCAAACTGTTTTGGGGTTAAATACAATACATTATAGATCTATTTTGGTATATAAATCTTGGGGGAAAGGTCATTGTTGGGTGATGAATGGTTGGTTACAAGTGGTTAGAAAATTATGCAGAAAAATCTATTGTTATGTGTTTAAAGAGTTAATTTTGCATGAACAAATGGTTGTATGATGTGTATATGACTAACTATGGCATTGGAGGTATATTATTGATTCAAGAGGAATATGATGTGATTTAAAATGGTGAATTATAATTTGAAAGCACGTATGTACAAAGTATGGTTATTGGACGTAATTCCATGATCCTCAAGGGAGGTTACATGGTGGTGCCCTGTAGTTGTTGTGATTGACCGTATGAATGGCCGGAGTTCCAGATGGGGTTTATCCTAACATTCTAATGATCATCCAAGCTCAAGTAGAGAGTGATGAGTCATGTGGTGAGAATAGCAGGAGGTCCTAGGATAGGCGCTTTCACTGTAGGCCTATATCTCTGTAAAGGGCTTACACTCGTGTGTGGTCGGGTGAAATCCCTCGGCAATGACTTTGCAAAGCAGTAGGGCCACAACAAGTGCACAAACCCCTGGTACTCGACATTTCATACTAGTCCGGATGGTCAAATCACGTGGTCGGTCTTTGGTATCGATAAAATACATTTGGTTATAGTTGGTATTGTTTATGGTCAAATCACGTGGTCGGTCTTTGGTATCGATAAAATGCATTTGGTTATAATTGGTATTGTTTATGGTCAAATCACGTGGTCGGTCTTTGGTATCGATAAAATGCATTTGGTTATAGTTGGTTTTGTTTATCGTCCTTGTATGCCTGAAATACTTGATTAATAACATGTTTTTATACCTAGCTCACCCTTGCATTGTGTGTGTTGTATGTGTTTGCCTTCCCCTTGCGATGATCATCCAATCCTTTGGATGTGAGCAGTAGCTGATGATGTGCCCTTGGAGCAAGCACTGGAGAATGAAGAAGGTGCAGCCGCCTAGTGCTTAGGATTATTCTTAGTTGACTTATCTATTTTAAAATATATCCTTTGTAAGTAAAGTTTTAAATTTATGGTCAATTTGGATGACTGTAAACTTATAACTTTATTTTTATTCTTAAATTGTTCTATCATATTATAATGATTAATCATTCGAAAAAAATTTGATATAATTTTTGGGATGTCACATTAACTCTTTTCAATATTTTGATTTTTTTTATTTCCTATAATTTTAAAATAAATTTAGTTTGTTATACTATGCGAACCTTTAATTTTAAGTTTTCAATTCTCAATAGGACCACCTTGTCAGATGTTTCAGTGAAGTTTCCGACCAATTTTTTAGATGTTAAATTTAAGTTAGATTTTATGAAGGTTTGAGTTCTCGTTCACTATATCTTAGAGCTGTCAAAATAAGTAGTCTGGTCTGACTTATCACGGATTGGTCATTTAGTGAGCCAACCTAACTCGGTCATTTATTAACGAGTTAGAAAAAGTTGAACTCGGCTCGACCCCACCACGGGTTAGTGGGTAAACGGGTTGGTTCACTAGCCAATTTAATTATATTTTTTTAAAATAAAAAAAATACAAACTTTCTTTAATTTAAAGATTTTCCTTAACCCTTGACCCTTGTTCTTGTTGTAACCCTTGACCCTTGATCTTGTTGTCTCCAAATTCACTGATAAAAATTTTCCTAATATCAGAACAATTCTGTCAATCAATAAAAAAATATTAGTAAAAAAAAGAGAACCAGTACTCAACAACATCAACAAAAAATTAATAGTTTAATCTGTAATATAATTTCCTAAATTCAAAGATATCAAAAAAAACTTGTTCAAATAATGTATACTCAAATTGTTTAAATAAAATGAACGAAATCTGATACAAGAATGTCGGAACATGAAAAAAATCATTCCATGTCTTCAAATCCCCCAAAACAAAAAATAAATTCGCAAACCCCTATTTTTGTCATTATAAGGTTTTTGAAAAAAAAAAAAAAGAGAAGTGAGAAACAAAAATGTGGAGAAAAGAGAAGAAAAAAGGGAGGGTGTTTTACCTTCTCCTTGAAGAATTTCAGTGAAGTGAGAGTGAGAACACCGTCAAATGAGAGCAAGTACCGTGAGAGTGATTTGTGAGAACAGATGTTACTTTTTTTGTATACACAGTGAAGTAAAGAGAGTATTTTATTTTTTAGGGTTTCAAAAATAAAATAACAAATTAAAAAATAAAATTAGGTAGGTGGGTTGGTGGGCCAACCCGACTCACCACGGGTTCAACCCGCATGAACCGGGTCTAAATGAATCGGGTTGAAATTTGACCCGCATATAAATGGGTTGTATTTTTCAAACCCAATCCGACCCGAACCCGTGACAGACCGGATTGACCTGAGAATTGTGATCCATTTTGACGGCTCTACTGTATCTTGTGTGATTCACGATACAATTTTCATATTTTTAAAAGCAAATTACTTCTAAAGAAATAAATTTTGTTCTAAAATCTTTTGAAAATATTAATAGATCTTGAAAAAAAAATTGTAATCACCCATTTGAAATATTTAAGTGCAAAAAAATTAAAGGAAGAAATATATAAAGATTGCAAAATAAAATATAAGGATGCAAAGAAAGATAAAATTACTCTCGTATTGATTCATTTATTTTTAAATTTCCATCTAATTACATCCCACCTTTATAGATATTGATTTTATTGCCTCGATAAAATTTAATTACAACTACACTTCATAATATTATGTATAAAAGCATTTGTTGAAGCAACGTAAAATGTGTTCGAAACAATGTAAGTAATTTCTTTAAAAAACACAAAAATCAAATTTAAAAAAAAAAATTATTTACTTATTAATATCGATTATTTTTTTAAAAAAAATAACTGATTGTATCGTTCTTTTGTTAATTCTGTAAACCTAATTTAAACAATCTAATCAATTATTCGTGTAGTTAAAAGATTAAATACAAACTTTTTTTCTTCACCAAGTTTGAGATAAGTAATTATATAAAAGATTAATCAAATATTTTAATTATTTTTCTTTTTCGTTAAAGTTAAAAACTCAATAACAAAAACCTAATATATAATTAAAAATAATGGATTATAGCTTATAATAATCAATCATGAGTAAAAGATGTACTTGTACAACTTAAAAAGATAATAAAGTATGTTTAATCATAATAAACTAATTTGTCGCATATCATTTAAAATATTAAGTATTTGTCCTCTTTAAAATATTTTGTTATTTTAAATCTAATTATTTGTTTTTAGAGAATTTTTAGTTGATGCAGTTGAAAGTTTTAAGCAATGAAGTAATTGTGAATTCTTTTTATTTATGATTTCAATATAAATTAAAGTATTTCAATATTTATGAATCCATCATTAAAACAGAGTTGATAAATAATTCACTTATATTATAAATTTTAAAATTACAAATTTCTTTAAAATATTAATTTCTTTATATATTTTTTAATCAAGAACTTGTATATTTCTTTTCAATATTCATATTTTTTGTATTTAAAAATATAATTGATGGATAAATCTAAAAGATAAAATTAAGAAGATAATAGACGAAGAAGAGAGTGGAGATGAATGTTTTGTAGAAATGTAAATTATAGTAAAATAAATTATCAAAGGTAGAACAAGAATTAGTAAAGAAAATTAATGAAGGTGGTGGTGACCCAAACAAACACTAAATTAGTCATTTCTTTTGGTTTTATATATTCTTAAAATGTTTGAAATTGTCTCTATACTTTGTTGCCTCAAATTTACATTTGAACTACTTATTTTTATATTTTCTTAATCTTATATGTCTCATTATATTTCCCTTTACCATTTTATTATCATCAACTTCTATATGTCAATTTGTTTATTTATTTCAAATCGATTTATTTTTCGGTGTTCTAAACAATAATAAGATATATTAGATTTGTAAGTGTATTTTGGATGTGAAAATGACTAAATTTGAAAATAAAAAGGTATAGGAAAATAAAAAGTTATTTAATTGAAGAAAGGAAAAGAAAAGAATAAAAAAAAAATTAGAACTGAATAATTAAATTTGAAAAAAACAAATTATTAAAAAAATATTATTATTTATTATTGTTGTTATTTTTTTAGTATTAATATCGTTATTTATATTACTAATGTCACTATAGAAAACTAATAGAGGTTTGAATATCTCATCTTATCTTTGGAATAAAAATATTTATTTTTATTTGTTTCATATTGAATGTGAAATTTTTGTTTTGTTTTCATTTATGAAAGTATATTCATATTTACAGTCGTACCCATTTATTTATTTTTTTAAAATATTAATTAAATAATTTTTTTAAAAATAATAAAATTTGCAAAAAAAAATGATATTACCATGCATACACATTTTTTTCTAGTATTAAATATCAAGTCAAAAGTTATAATTATATAAATAATAATAAGGTAAAGATCAAATAACTATAAAAAAAAGAATAAAAATATCAAATGTATGTGGACATACTAAGATGGGGAGAAAATAGATATGTATCATCTCCTTCTCCCATTTTCATACATAATTTTAACAATTAAATATTATTATTCTCATATCACATCTAATCGATACAATAATTCTTCATCAAAATCAAAACAGGTTTTAAAAATAGTACTCAAAAAGTGTTCATTTATAGTCTCTTCTACTATAAAAAAGTTAATAAAAGAAAATATGAAAAACAAGAATAACAGAGAAAATAAAATGAATCATATCATAATCAATCAGGTTACTAATTATTATGATAAGATGGTTACTTCTCTCTTTTCAATTACAATCCTTTCAATAAAAATTTCTTTTTTTTTATTTGATACTTTCAAATTGCACTATAACATATGTTTTTCAATTATATCTTTAATTTAATTAATATAAAGAGAGAGAAAATAGTTTTGACAAGAGAAGTAAATATAATGATATATAAAGGTACATTGAAATGAAAATTAAAAATATAATAGATATTTCATTTTAAATGGTATTAAAAATACCAAAGTATATAATATTCTATATTTGGATGAGAAACAAAATAAAAATGTAAATTAATGACAATATAATCTATTGCACTATCCGTAATTAATTCTTACTTTCTTTGATGTATAAAAGGTTTTCCCATGAATCTTCGTATGCCTTCATCTTCTATCAGACTACATAACTCATTTTCATCCTTTTGAACTCTTTTTCATACTTTTACCAATAACGGTACTAGAAAGTGAGTTTATGCCGAATTCAACCTTACAAAATCGACTTGTAAGATGAGGTTTGCACCTCACTTATATATTATAATTTAGCCTTATCTCTAATCGATGTAGAACTTCCAATAAACAGTGATAGAAAAAATGCGATGGGTGAAAATAATTGTTTAGATGAAAAAAAAAATAAGAAACATGTCAGACGAGTTCATGATATATGAAAAAACCTAAAAGATGTGCAAATGGCTATTAGAACTCGAAGACAACTTAATTCTATGTATGTTAAAGAGTCAATGAGATTTAATCAAGCCTTATCTTTAGAAGAAACCTTTTAAAAAAATATTAAGAATTGAAGTGGAGTCATTGAATAAAAATAAATATGACGAGCAAAATACAAAGATAAATAGTAAAAAACATATTATTATAAGATTTGGAAGCTGAGGTAGTACTTAAGTAATTTTTATATAAATTTGCTTAGAATTTATTAATGTCAAGTAGATTTAATATTTTAAAAAACATCCACAAAAAGTACCGTATTATACTATCTGTCTATTATTTTTTTTTATCAGTTGTTAGTTTTTTTTAAAAAAAAAAGAATTTGAATTTATAACTTTTTTTTATTTATTTTTCTTTTCAACTTTTACCACTAAGTTAGTTTTATAGTTATTGTGATTTGTGCATTGAGAATGAAAACAGATTATAATTTTTTTTATCTAATAAGCACAAAAAGTTTCTTAGCATGATTCATGTTTTAAAGGACGAGAATACTGATTTGGATTAGCAAAGAGATATGAAATTCCATGTTTTAAATTTTTATTTGAATATTTACGATCCTAATGATATGGTTCTTCAAAAGGATTTGGTTTCTAAGGTGATTAGTAATATTGTGAATGGGGAAGACAACACTAAACTTTCTTTCTTACCTTCCTTGTTAAATTAATTATTATTAATTTCTTTAGTTTTCAACACTAACCATTGAAGCAGATTTTTAGTTTTTTCAATATAACTAGATTCTTCCTAGAATGAATTCTAATGTGGTATTATTGATTCTTAAGTTCAAGGAAGTTTTCCTGTTAAGACTTTCGACTTATTGTTCTTGCAAATTTTCAATTCAGGATTATATCAAAGGTGTGGATTATTTCTCTACACAACAAAAATAATTGTATCATATAAGAGGAAGATCCATTAATTTGTATCATATAATTGTATCATATAAGAGGGAGATACAAACACCAATAAAATATAAGTCCAACCATATAAAGGATTGACACCACTCTCTATCAAAAACTTTAAGGCAATGGATTAACGGGTCTTTTATTTTTGTATAGTGCTATATTTTCTCATTTTTATCCAATGTGAGACTTGGACTCGCACTTGCATTCCTAACAACTTTCACTATGTAATAATGAAAAAATGGTGAGATATTTGTCATGCTTGATAGATGTGTTAATCAAAGAGATCATTTGCCTTAATTGAGAAAATTTTTTAGAGGTATGATTATTTTTCTTTCCTTTTCTGCTTTGCTTACATTCTATTGCACATTCAAATATACTTTAAGGAGTAAAAAATAAATCTTATATATAACAATGCCCTAACAATTTGAAATAAAAATTCAAATGAATACCCCTAAATGCTTTTAAAAGGACTTCAATAAGTATTTAATTCTCAATAAGCACTTACAATAATATATTATTCAATATTCTTCTCCATTATTCTTGGATTCTTAGACTATGTTTGGATGAGTAGATTCTATTGTTTAAGAGGAAAAGTTAAGACTGATTTGAGAGATGTGTCGTGTTTGTTTCAACGGATTTGCGAGATATATATGTATTTTTTTATCACTCGCTGAATCATTCAGATTTGGAGTGAATTCCTTTAAAATGTCACGTTTGTCCTCCATATTAAAGATGAACATATGTTGAAGATGGAGAAGATGAACAAAAAAGCTTAAAGAAGGAGCGAAAGAAGAGTATATTCGGTTCTTGAAAACATTGTATTCGGTTCCAAATTTGTTGTATTCGATTCCAGTCCACACAACAAATTTAACTGATGTTGTATTCGGTCTGCTCTTTGGTATTCGGTTCCACTCCATCCTTCATCATGTTGTATTGTTGTATTCGGTTCCATGGTGATTCATTTGGTTCCAGCAAGCTTGCACCCACCATCTTCTTCACTACACCCACCCAACATGTTTTTCTATGTGTCCATTAGTTCTTTTACGACATTGTCTTTGCCACTCAGATGCAACGCCAAAATCTCTTCTCCACGGGTTGTTTCTGCTGATGCCTTCCCTTCCTTTCTCCCAAGAGAAATGCACACCATTCAAGACCCTTTTGCTAGAAAATTCGCCATGCGGATTCAGAGGCTATTGGAAATAAAACAATCCCTAAATGGCATTAACTGTAAAATTACAGTCTAGCTTTCAGTGTATCTGCATATATACCCCATTCTGATTAATGAGAAAATAACTCTCGTTTTCTCCCTTTCTCAATCTTACATCCTCTGGCCCTCTCTCTTTGTTCCATTCTTTAACACTCACACACCATGCTCTGCTGAGTGCAACAGTGGTATCAAGAGCTACAGGTTGCGAAACCTGGTGGAGTCCAGTGACGTTCAAGAAGACGTCTCAAGAAGAGTTTCCGAGAAGAAGTCATGGCGGGATTATTTCAAAGCAACCTTCTGGTGTTCGATGGCAAGGACTATGATGATTGGTGTGTGAAGATGGATGCAATTTTGGGGTTTCAAGAAATTGATGAAATAGTAAAGAAAGGTTTTCAAGAACTTTCGAAAGGTGCCTCAGAAGAAACGAAGAAGCAGTACAAGGAGAACAGGCGGCTTGACTGCAAAGCGAGAATGTTACTGCATCAATGCATCTCTGCATCAATTTTTCAGAGGGTATCAAAAGCTGCCACGGCCAAAGAAGTCTGGGACATTTTGCAAGATGGTTATGGTAATTCTGGAAAGGTGAAGAAGGTTCGTCTACAGTCCCTACAGAGGCAATATGAACTTCTATGCATGGGGGAGCAGGAAACAGTGGTGGAATACATCGGGAGGATGCAAGTCTTGGTGAATGCTATGAGATCGTGCGGTAAGATTATGAAAGACAAGAAGATTGTGGCAAAAATTCTAAGGACGTTGACACCTCAATATGACCACATTACGGTAGCTATAGAAGAAAGCAAAGACCTTGAGACGATGAAGGTGGAAGAGCTGCAGAACTCCCTTGAAGCGTATGAGCAACGATTAATTGAAAGGAAAAATGCTGAGAATGGTGTGATGCAAGACTCGATTCAGGCACTGCAGGCTAGAAGTAATCAAAGCTTTAGAGGTCGAGGAGCTGGAAGAGGAAGAGGATGGACACGCAGTGGCCGAATGGGTGATAAAGGTACGAAACCCTCTGAACAAATTGACGAAGATGATGACAGTGAGCAAAAGGAGGGAAACAACAAAGGAGGAAGAAAGTTTCGAGGTAGAGGAAGAAAAGACAAAAGAAGTTTTCAATGCTACACCTGTAACAAGTTCGGGCACTACTCTACAAAGTGCTGGCACAATGAAGACACGAAGAAGACCAAGAATGACGAAGCAACGAATCTTGCACAAGATGCATGTGATTCAGAGTCCGATTTTGTCTTGTTGATGAGCGTAGCAAGACATGATGAAGAAGAAGAAACCGAACGGATGTTGCCTTCAGACCGAGCGGTAGCTGGAGAAGATTGATTGTCTTTTGACCGAACGGTGGCTGAAGAAGAAGTGTTACCTTCAAACCAAAAGGTTTATGAGGAAGAAATGTTGTCTTCAAACCGAGCACATTCTGATGAAGAGGTGCAGTCCTTAACCCAAGCGAGTGTCGATGAAGAAACTGGACGACAGTTGTGTTTTGATCGAACAGGAATTGAGCAAAACCGAACAATTGATGAAGAAGTGTTACCTTTGGACCAAACAGGTGTTGAAGAAGTGGTGATGCTCTCAAACCGAACGGGTGGTAATGTAGAAACCGAACGGGCATTATCACCAGATGAAAGAAGGAATCATGCACTGGACAGGTGTGGAAAATCTGTCGACCACATGTTGCTTTCTGCTGAGATAAGTCATGCAGAAGATGAGTCACCTTGGTACTTGGACACAGGGTTTTCAAGCCACATTACTGGAAGAAGAGAATGGTTGATGAATCTTGATCAAAGAGTGAGAAGCAATGTGAAATTTGCAGATGACAACACAGTAATGGCGGAAGGAATCGGGAGAATCCGAATCAGGTGCAGAAATGGTGGAGTTGTGTATATGGATGATGTGCTATATGTTCCATCAGTGAAGTATAACTTGCTTAGCTTGGGACAACTACTTGAGAAAGGGTACACTGTAACGATGCAGCAAAGACACATCAAAGTGTTTAATGAAAGGCAGTGGCTGGTGTTCGAAGCTCCTCTTGACCGAAACAGAACTTTTAAAGTGAATCTGCAGGCCAAAGAAGTTGTAACTGATGTTAGAAATGCTAGATGGAAGAAGAGGAGATCTAGGCATTAGAAGAAAGAGAAACAAAAATTTGAAAGCAAAAGGAGCAACCAAAGAACGAAATAGAAGCCAGAGGATGAAGCACTCAAGAACGTCTGTTGTAATCAATTCTGTAAAGTTTGGAATTAGATTTTTCTTTTGAGAGGTTTAGTTTTAGAGGGGTGTGTTGGAAATAAAACAAAACCCTAAATGGCGTTAACTGTAAAATTACAGTCTAACTTTCAGTGTATCTGCATATATACCCCATTCTGATTAATGAGAAAATAACTCTTGTTTTCTCCCTTTCTCGGTCTTACATCCTCTGCCCCCCCTCTCTCTGTTCCATTCTTTAACACTCACACACCACGCTCTGCTGAGTGCAACAAAGGCTACCTTTGCCTATAAATATTTCATCTTTTTACTTTCTTCCAATTCCTTGCCTCTTCCTTTTGTCTTCTCCATAAAGTTTTTGCATCTTTGTTGTGTAAAGTTAAAAGGGTATCTGAATCTTTTGTTCCTTTCAAGTAGAATGTGCTTTTATTATACTCTTTTTTTAGTTTAATAGAGTAAATCTATGTTTCTATTATACAAGTTATGTATCAAAGCTTTTGTAAACAAAGTGTTGACATTTGGAAGGATTTTATTTCTTTTAGTTTCCCATTTGAAGCTTTTTTTTAAATATTTTTTTTCTTCTTATAAACATTTTTACAATTAAATATAACATTAACAATTATCAATTTATATTACTTTTATAATTAGGGGTATTTTGGTAATTTTCAATTTTTACCAATTAAACAATTTTGTCAAATTTTACACTAATTTTCATAAACTTTACTCTGAAATCCACTCTTACTCACCTCCAAATTCCCTAAAAAAGCAACAACCAATTCACTCTTAAACTCACTCAAATCTATCCATTCACTCTTCCCGAAATCAATCCTCTAAAATGAACACATCCTAAATCATTACATATCTCCTCCTATGCAGATGGAAATTTCAATCCTCTCGCAAATATGTCGCTTCATTTTCCTTCAAATACCTTGAAATGAACATCTTATGAAATATAAATCCATCTTCACATTTTCTCGTGAACAGTAAATTATTCTTAAACGAACACACAAGGACTTTGATAAGTGCAATGAACTTCATGTGTGAGGATTAATTCTTCATTTTCACATTTCTTATTTTAGCTCTCAAAGTTTACTCTAATATAGTTATTGAAGTTGTGCCTTATTCCCCTTTTCTTCTTGTCACAATTACAAGAAACCTTCTTATCAAATATGGTATCTTAATTCTTTGTCTTTAAGTTGTAAATTATGTATAGTCCTTTGATATTGATAAGGTCCCTCTTAAGAATTAACTTTTTAAGTATTTAGTAAACAAAATTTGTTTAGATTTTAGGATTGATTTAAGAACTCAAAAGATTTCTTTCATTAAACACGAAATTTGTTCATATGAATATACAAATAGAGAGATTAACATAAAAGAAAATTAAGATCAAACAAGGACCAAATATGAATATACAAATAGAGATTAACATAAAAGAAAATTAAGACCAAACAAACAAGGACCAAGAAGTCACAAAATTTCAAAGAACGTAAGTCAAACCATAAAGAATATAAGAACAAAAAATAAGTTAAAATGAAGAAGACTTAGAAGTATGGAAAAAAAGGTGTCACTTGAAGATGAAGAGTTTTTCATCTTCATAATAAACCTCATTAGTGATCAATCGTCGCTTAACTCTCCAGAAAAGAAAAAAGATAATTTTAAATATTTACTCACTTAATATTTTTATTTTATTTTCAACTTAAACTACCTTTATTATTTTATTTTTTCAGTCTTTTAATTTTCTCAATTAAAGCTGATAAATTCTCAATATTTACTTTATAAATTAAACAAAATTTCCACCCTCTCAAACAATTATTGAATTTTGTAAATATACAAATACAGTTACATAAAGTAAAAATAAAAATATATTGCACAGAGAACAAAATTAAGTGTAAAGATTGAGAAAGAAAAACAAAAGAAAAAATATAATCCAAAACAATTGTTCATATCGGTTGTTTACAAGTTTTCTTCTATTTATTTTGATTTTTGTTCTTGAAATTGTCTCTTCCATATATATAACCTCACTCGTAGAATAAAACTTTTCCATACCATATTAAAAAATATATATTCAAATGAATGAGTGAAAAAATGTTTGATTCAGTGTCCAAGAAAGGGAAAAAAATAGAGAACAATATTCTAAATATAGTAAAATAAACAAATAAAAGAAAATAAAAGAAATAGAAGAAATTTTCTAGAAATAAATGCATTTTAGTAAAATTCTTATCTTATATGAAAAATTAGTGTTCTTACTACACTATGTGAAGACTCCTTAAATTCTTTCTAGCAAAGATTTATTATTCTTCAAATTGAGATGTTCTAGGACTTTGGGATAGCTTCAGAACGAGAAGGGATATGCTTCCAACTTCACATCTTCAAGCTGAGATGATCTAGGTCCTCGTCTCTTTAAGGCTGAGAAAGGATATGTCTATAAAATCCAAGTTAGTAGAGTGTGTCAAATAATAATTAATGTTATAGTAACGAACATCAACTATTTACCTCGACGATTGTACTATATATGGGGTAATTATAATATTTGTGGGCTCTCACTTATATTGGCCTAGGTGGATCCAGAGACCAATTTATCTCATGAGTCAGTTATTTAATCTAGATTCTATTAAGTTACAGTGTAGTACATCATTGACTTTGGTAGTCCAAAAGGTAGTCAGATGGATCGACTTATGGGCAGGTAACGGTGGTCATACAGTCCAGCTTGTGGCTGTGTAGAAGTAGTTAGATAGGCCGACTTATGGTCGGATATAAGGTTAGATAGGCCGGCTTGTAGCCGAATATAAGCAGTCAAACATGTCGACTTCTGGTTGGGTAGTTCACCATTAGCTTTGGTAGGCAGCATATAGTTCTGGTTGGCAACACATGGTTTTGGTAGACAACACATAGCTCTTAGTACGCGACACATAACTTGGTAAACAACACATATCTCTCGGTAGGTGGCACATAGTCCTGGTAAACAACACATAGCTCTTGGTATGTGACACATAGTCTTGGTAAACAACACATAACTCTCGGTAGACGACATGTAGTCTTGGTAGGCAACACCTAACTCTCGATAGGTAGTACCTAACTCTCGGTAGGCAACACATAGTCTTGGTATAAGGCACTTAGCTCTCGGTAGGCAGAGCCTAGTCCTGGTAGGCAACACCTAGCTCTCGGTAGGCGACACCAAGGGTGATAAGATCCTGTCCAGGAAAGAGTACGATCATTTCGGAATTTGAATCCTTAATAGACACAACAAAAATAAATCATAGAGGAATACAAAATAAGACAGGGATGAGGACGCCACAA
The DNA here is from genome assembly GCA_027742785.1 of Vigna reflexopilosa. Lineage (NCBI taxonomy): Eukaryota > Viridiplantae > Streptophyta > Magnoliopsida > Fabales > Fabaceae > Vigna > Vigna reflexopilosa. The sequence continues at coordinate 12,568,124 of CM050925.1, read as the reverse complement.
TTTAGTATATTGATATGTCAAGTGAAAATTTGTCATAAAGATGTAAATCATTGATAAGAATCAAAGTTCTAATCCAAGAACTAAGAAAATCCTCTCTCAAAAAATGCAAATGCATATAATATTACTCAAAAGTGTTTACATCAACTTTTTGTACCTCTATATATACGCACATAAGTTTAAGAAAACCTAGAAACCCTGAAATAAAGCTCCAAATCTAAAACACATAAAAATAACAAAAAATGAAAATTACAAATGTAGACTTTCACCTAACAAGGTCTGCTCGCCTAATGAACACTAACTGCCTTGCCCAACAAGTTTAACATTTTTGTAAAATTAAAATAAATTATAATTTACTTAACTTCTTAAATTATTCTTCAATTGTGCTCATATAGGGCAATTTCGATTGAAAGTTATGACATATAGGCCCGGATCGAAGATTCAATAAGATATTCTAAAACAATAATATTTGTTTGCATGTTTAAAAATAAAAACCATAAGTTCCACAAGGTTTTTGTAAACATTTTAATCCTATGAGGTTTCAATATGAGTTTGTTTAACTTGTTGACATTTTTTTTACTCTAATCCACATGAATCAAAGTCAAACTCATGAAATGAACTAAAGTGACTACTCACACTATCTAATTGCCTGATTCCTATATGCAACAGAAATTGATTGATATTTTCAATTTTTAATTATGTATTGGCTGTTTTATATTTCTAATTTGTCAATTAATTATTCTTTTTGCAACAAAACTCTTTAAGTAAATTTATTTAGAAAATGACATTTTTATTATTTTTATTAGTTTGTTTTGAAATATATAAAACTTCGACCATTGTGGACGAGCCACGAGACATATTTTAAAATAGTTTTACTAAAACAAGCACATAGTTTTAGTAGAAAGAATAACTAGTGTCAAATTACAAATAAAAGTTAATATTTTATTAGAAGTTGACTACATTATAAATTGGAACCTATCTCCGGCTTAAAAGTTCTTTTAAAAAAATAAAGTGGGGAGGGATAAGATCACATAGTAACATATTAAAATATTATACAATTATACTATATTCTAAGCATAAGAAATGTTTTTTTTTGTTATAATTTGGACATGTTATTAAGAGTTTTCCCATAAAGAATCATTTGTGGGAACTTTTAGACAAAATCAATAAAAGATTCTCCAGATGAAATGCGGCACCTATTATTTGAGATAGAATATTTCTAATTAAGTTTGCCCTAATTGTTTTGGCACTTTTCTACTTATCCTTTGACAAAATGTCAATCTTGGTTATAAGAAGATTAGGAGAATACAAAAGAATACCAAATTTGGAACAAGCAAAGTGAAAATGGAATAACCTAGCTGCATAAAGTGATAGGTTTTGGAAGAAAACCTTGGAATCTAAATACAGAAATGGAGAAACTTAAAGACTGATCCTAAGATGAAACATAAGTCTAAGTGCTGGAAAAGCAATTGGTAAATATCGTATGTTTCTTTGAACTCAGATCATAAAGATGGTTTTGTGGACATGAAGAGAAAGAAGAATAACTAATGAGAATAATGTTTAGAATGGAAAAAAGAGTGGTTTGACATGTGGCACAATTTGTTGCTCCTCAGTTACAACTTGAGCTAGTAGCGGCACATTATGATAATATTTGTTTTATTAATGAATTTTTTTATTAAGAAAATATAAAGTAGTTGTAATTTGAATTAACATAGTAGATTGTTGTGTTGCAGGCACAGAGGACAAATGAAAGTGATAAGAAAAATAGAAAATGCCGCATATTATTGGAAGTGTTGGTCTGAGATCCTCCCAGAGATTGCTCCCATGGCTTTTGTTCCAACTTTTGGCAAAAGTTATGCGTAGGTGTATGAATAGTAGGGTGAATGTTGTTGTTAATAATGTGTGGTTTTTTCTTTACGGGTTAAACTTTTTTGTGCTTTTGCTTCTACCATTAATTTTAATGTTATTTTCTTATTTATTGATTAACAAAAAAAATATTACACGTGTGTAATGAAAGTATTATAAAATTAGTAGTTAAAAATTAAAATGTCAACTTATATAATTAAATAAACAAATAAAATAAGTATTCAAACTATTTAAACATTGTTGAATAACATTTTAGTCTTTATAAATATTAAATTGTCATTCCACATAATTAAAGGTAGTAAATAACTATAATTAAAAAATTATAAAACAAAAGTAAAAAAAATAAATAGAGTTATTGTTGAAAAGTTAAGGCTGAATCTATCTTCAATTTGTTTTGAAGTCGTTTAGATAAATAAATCGAGTTGAGTTTAATCCTTTTTTTTTCAACCCAATCCTACATACATGTAATAAACCATATTAGCTTTTGAATTAAACTTATTTTGATACCTCTATTTAACGAAATTAGATGAAAAATAAAATAAAGAGATAGGTGAATGGAACATTAGACTAGAGACTTCTTGTGCATATGATTGTGCTGATGCAAAATAATTCATCATCATATTCAAAGATTACTTATAAAGTCGAAAAATCCAAATTTGGATTAAACACCATTACATCAGAGGCACCTAAGAATTTTCAAAATCCATGCAAAAATAAAATACAACTAATTATTTACTCAAATTTCTCATCTTGCAAATTGTACAATATATGACTGATTATACTTCGTTTTTATTAACATTAGTTTCGTCTTTAAACAACTTGGCACAGAACACACCCTATGATAAGGATCAAGTGGTATAAATTTAAAGACAAATTCTCTTTAAGAAGTAGGGTATGATAGAGGATTATCTCCTGAACATATATGAGAAGAACTTGAGGAAAAACATTTGCAATTCAAAGGATCTAAAAAACATGTTTCATTGAATATTATAATATTTCATGAAAGTGGCAACTTAAAGAACATAAATCAATCTTAACCTTCAACTCAATTAGTTTGTTTTGACCTTTTGCATGGGAATACTGATCACAACCTTCAGAATGGGACGACTTGTCCAAACTTTCGGCCTTGACTGACTCATCTCAACATTTGGCCCTTGTCGACCCATCTCCACCTTTGACCCTGACAGACACGTCTCGAACTTTAGCTAAGGCCAACAAATCTCGATATTCTACTTGGCCTGGTTAGCCTCTACCTTCGACCCATGTCATTGTGTCTCAACCTTCGATCCAAAGTAGGTCATATCAACCTTTGGCTTGAGATAAGACATATCGACCTTTGGATCGGTTAATACTAGGACTTCTCGACCTACAACTTGGGACAAGCCATCTTGACCTTCAACTTAAAGCACCCCGTCTTGACCTTTGACACAGGTTGACCCCTCACAATCTTCAGTAGGGGTTGACTTGTTCCGACCTTTATCAAATGATAACTCATCTCGACCTTCAAACCGACAAACACTTTTGGAACTTCAACTTGATCTAATCCATCCTGACCTTTAGCGTTGTCCTCCCTGTCTCAAGCTTAGTGTTAGTCTGACCCATCTCAAGCTTCAACCTAATCTGGGTCATCTTGACTTCAGCCTAAGATAGTTGGCCTCAAATTTTGGCTCAAGACATATTGACCTCAGTGTAGGTTACTCAATCTTTTCCTTTGACTTTAGATGACTCGGTTTGACATTTGACGATCACTTGTTTTGCTTTGTTTATAAAATATTGAAATTATTATTCGATGAAATATTATTATAAAATTAAATAAAATTTATACATACAACCCAAACTAGTTCTATTATGATATAAAAGGGATTGATTATGCAATAAAACTATTCGACTTAGTAAAGTAATTATCATCCTTCTTAAGATTATATTTTAAGTGTCACATGATAAATTTTATATTCTATATTTGTTTTTAAGGATGACAAGACACGATATTGTGATCTCTTTAGGCACTTTCACTTTTGATGCATAAAAATAGATCTGATCATGTTCACACGTCATATTTAGTATAAGTTAGTCTATTGTAGTGATAGTAAAATAGTCGTATATGAATATTTATGGAGTAATTGTTGTTTTGTACATCTTATGAATATTTATTTTCCTCAATCTTTTTAATTTTGAAATTGAAATTTTTGAAATGTAAAATTTAATTTCAAAATACTGATTACGGTAAAAATTAAAGATGGGGTTATATTTTTTAGGAAGTGTGAGAATAAAATACTCTAAAAACTTGCATGCTGATCGTCCATTGGGTTGAAAATTCAATAGATCCTCTAATCCGTCAAAAAGGAAATGAGCCCAAAGTTGATGACACCCTTAGACAGCCCAGAATAAGAACGGACTTGCAATGGAAATTGGGGCCATTGCTTCCTGCAACTCAATTTTTTCTTCTTACACGCCATTGGTATGATGAAATAACAGTTTTATTCTCTCTTTCTTATCTCTGTCCAACCCTGTACCTAGCGGTGGTACACCTCTTCCCCTTATTGCCATTGTGATATCCACGAGGAAGGAGAAGATGAAGCATAGAAAGAAAAGAGAAAAAGTTTGGGAGAGCAAGGAGAAGAAGCATGCGGGACATCAATTTGAAAGATTTTTTCTTTTTTAAATATATTTTAGACTGTGTAATTCAGAAAATTTGAAAATATCTTTTACATCATATTTTAAAATATACTTTTAAATTTAAAAATATCTTATAAAAGTACCATCTAAATACATTTTAAAAAAATATTTTAAATTGTGCATTTCATAAATTATTTTCAAATTTAAAAATACTTTTTAAAATATATCTTGGATTATTTATTTCAAAAAATATTTTCAAATCTAAAAATAAATTTTAAATTGTAAAATAAAAATATATTAAAAAAACATGAAAACAATCCTCTACCACTACCAAAAATCACCACCAACCACAACAAATACATCAGAAGGGCAATATAGGTACTTTGATAATTATGGGTTGCAGGAAAACAATGGGGGTGCAGGAAGCAATTGGAAGAAGTTATAACTGATAAAGGTTCAATTAGGTTGATTTAGCATGAAAGTGAAGCGCAATATATATATATATATATATTTTTTTTGCAATTAGGCTACAGACACGCATGGGATACACTACTCAATTTTATTACTATATTTTTTAAAAATACTCTTTCATAAAGTGATTATAGTTAAAAATACAAATCATTATCTTTAAACTTTCTGGTTCTTCAGAAACCGTGTTCCAACTTTAGCATTTTAGAAAATACTTTCCGAGTTTAAATTTAAAATATTTAACATTTCAAAAATTTCGTTGAAGAAATATTAGAAAGTTAACACATTCCAAAAGTGGTATATTTTAGAAAAATAAATATAAAAAATATATACCGGTAAAAATAAAAAATGTGAGTAACAATTATCCTATTACATAATTTCTTGGAAGCCGAGTTTTGTAATTAAAACATTCTAATATTCTTTGCTTTTATTTGGACTAAAAGTAGTAATTTAATTATTTTTTATCTTAGCAGACAAGGCAAGGCAGTATTCTAATATATATTCAAATAAAACAGAAAATAACAAAGCAACCACTTTTAAGTATCTATTAAAATCCTTACCAGAACAATTTCACTGTACAAATAATCAAAGGGAGCATGAAAACACTGCTAATAAAAGAAAAAAATGTCCATTTCACCAAAACCATAAAAGCTTCTTAATTACTTATTTATGTAACCTCTTTTTCCATTGCCAAACATGTAACCTATTTCTTCACCATAAACAGCACAATAACAATGTAACATCCAGTTCAATGAGCCAGTTACTGAACCAAAGATACATCCTAAAAGAACAACATTATAGTTCATGTCATAACAAAACCACGTTGCCACAACCTCAAGACGAAACTGAACCAACATTTTCTAATTTCTCGCTGTGCACTTGTATTTAAGAAAGGAAAATTTCAAATCATAAACTGACAAAACCTTTGAACTATAGATTGAAGAAAGACCAAAGATATGGATGTTCATGTGAGTAATCTACAACCCCTTTTGGAAAACGTTTTACCACAGAAAACTCCGAAAACCCCAGCACAAAAAACCATGAGAAAGGCATTCAAGGGCACAGCACATTTGTCGAAGCTTCTTCCAACAGGAACAGTGCTAATATTCCAAACCCTGTCACCACTTTTCACTCACCAAGGGCAATGCAAAACCGTTTCAAACAAAGCCATGACCATCGTTCTCTTGAGCCTTTGCAGCATCTCATGCTTTGTTCTCTCTTTCACTGACAGTTTCAGGGATGAGAGGGGGAAGGTGAGATATGGGGTGGCATCAGTGAGTGGGATATGGGTTATGGATGGATCAGTGAGACTTCCTGCAAAAGAGGCAGAAAAGTATAGGCTAAGGTTCATTGATTTCTTCCATGCATTCATGTCAATATTGGTTTTCTTGGCAATTGCACTCTTTGATGGAAGTGTGGTGAGTTGTTTTGTTCCAAAGCCTTCTGAGGAAATCAAAGAGCTTCTCATGCTTTTGCCTGTTGGGATTGGCACTGTGTGTAGCCTTTTTTTTGTTGCATTCCCTACCCAGAGACATGGGATTGGTTTCCCTCTCTCTCGTAATTAGTATCATCTACTTCATTCTTTAACCATGCTTTTCTGTAATTCTCACACAATAATTTTTCTTCTTTGCAACAAGAATAACAAAATTTCTCAAATTAGTTTCAAGACTCACTCAATGTGTAACTGATGAGATCGGTTAAAACCCAGAAAAAATAAGATTCCAATCAATGGAAAGACATGTTGCCTCACGTATGATTCAAGCATTGAAATACGAAGTCTTCTTAATTGTTGACCAAGAACATGTCTGAATTTTGTTTAGGGTATTCTAAATTTGAAAAATACATTTAGTACGAGAAAATTTAACACAAGCAAGCAGGTAAGGCATGAATTGTCACTATTCCATAACTACTTATTTATGGTGTATTGCGAAAGAGTCTACGATAGAATAGTAACTTTCCAGCCGTGACGTGCACAACAGAGTGCACCATTTGGAGAAGAAAAGCATTTCAGTGGAGAGGGCAGCTTCCGCGGATGAACCTCGCTAGTGATCATGGAGTTGATGGAGCAGCTTCCGCAGATCTAGCAATGCTTGAAGATCGGCACCAAGCATGGAGAAATTGCCCTAAAAGACGGGTCATGGCTGCTATTGCGGGTCTGGTGTAGGGAAAATGGTGCTAAAGTGATAGGCATGGTGCATTCTGTAACAGTGCTATTTATAATAAAAGACTAACACTGGAAATTTTTATTAGTAAAATATTTGGGTCTCGGCCAACACTTTGACATTAATAAAAATAGCAATTATAGTAGCATAATCGCATAAGTTCATAACAGAACAATGATATAAGTCCTTCTTGAAAAAGAAATAGTGACAAAGAAATTTCAGAAAAGGTCCACAAAGTCATAGAAGAAAGATTAGAAAGAAGGTAATTGCAGAGAGAGACCATACCACAAGTTACTTATTCCAGAATAAAGTCACGCAATTTAATATTCTCTATACTTTCACGTGTTTCTCTATGCACTTCCTTTCCTTCCTTTATACTGTTTGGTGCAAAGGTCCTCTATCGTTCGGTGCAACTGTCCTCTGTTGTTCGGTGTAGAATTCTCCTTCCTTCCTTTCGGCTTGACACTCTGTCGTTTGGTCCTTCCTCTCGGCTTGACACTCTGCCATTCGGTGCAACATCAGACATGCAGCCACTATGTACAACCGATTCACCCACTCATTACTGTCATGCCTTGCGCGTATTATAATACTCCCCTCTTGAATAACAACCTTGTCCTCAAGGTTGAACTGAGGATATGCTTTCTTTACTTCTTCCATGTTTTCCCACGAGTTGTCCGCCTCATAAAACGAATCCCATTGTATTTTGTTACTTCCCTTCCATTTCTGCTAACCACTCTTTTATTGAGAATCTTATAAGGTTGTATGATCGATCCAAATTCAGTATTATTAAGAGGTAATGGAAAATATGGTTGTTTATGGTCTTCTTGAAATTTCTTAAGCATCGAAATGTGGAACACCGGATGTATTTTAGCTGTATCTGAAAGTATGAGTTTGTAAGCTACCTTGCCGATCGTCTCAATAACTTTAAAAGGTCTAAAGTACCTTAAGCTCAACTTTTGATTCCTTCTCCAATTCACCGATTGTTGCCTATAAGGTTGTAATTTCTCCAAAACATTTGAGATACATCTCTAAGGTCTTATTTAAGTTTTCAGTTTGGTCGTCGAATTGAGGATGATACGCTGAGCTCATTCCTAAGGCTGTGCCTTGATACTTGAATAATAACTTCCAAAAGTTGCGGATGAAGACCCTATCATGATCAGACACAATGGATTTTGGAAATCCATATAGTTTGACAATATTTTGAATGAAAGCTTCCGCTACCGTTTTGCTATTGAACCCTTGTTTTAATGGAATGAAGTGTGCAAACTTTGACAGTCTATCAATGACCACCATGATGTTGGAGTAGCCCTACGAAATTGGTAAGCTAGTAATGAAATCCATGGCAATGTCTTCCCAAATCAGGTTTGGATTAGGTAAGGGTTGTAGCAGTCTGGCAGGTAATGACTGGTTGATCTTATCTTGTTGACAAATAATGCATTCCTTCACAAACTTCCTTATATCTTCCCTCATTTTAGGCCAAAAAAATTGAGCACTCAGTCTTGCCATAGTTCTTGTAGTGCCCGTGTGACCTCCAACATTTGAGCCATGAAATTCTCCTATGATCTAGGTTATCATTTCTGCATTATTTGGCAGCATAATTCTCCCTTTCCAAGTCAAAATATCCTGTTGTACTGCATAGTCACCCTTCTTCCTTGAGTTGTTTATACACTGTTGAAAAATTTTCATTAATTCTTCATCTTTTGTGGTTGCTTCTGCTACTGATTGCAACCAGGTATTTAGAGGTTCAGACCATGCCATTGCAAAGCTCCTAGATAAAGCATTCGTAGGGATATTCTCCTTCCCTGGTAAATATTGTATTGTTAAATCAAACCCTATAAATTTGGGTAGCCATTGTTGTTGTTCAGGGGTTTATAGTGTCTGCTCAGGTAATTCTTTCAAGCTCTTCTGATATGTTTTAATAATGAACTTGTGGCCAAGTAGATAATGCTTGAATTTGGACAAGGATTCAGTTATAGCATAAAATTCTGTTGTATATGCAGATTGCTTATGCATCCTCACTGATAGTTTCTTTGAAAAAATAAGCAATAGGATGCTTATTTTGACTCAGTACAACTCCTATACCTAAACTTGAGGCATTTGTTTCCAGTACAAATGGTTCAGCAAAATTTGAAATTGCTAGAATAGGAGCAGTGGTAAAGGCTATCTTCAATTCATCAAAAGCTTTATTTGTTGCTTCACTCCACTTAAATGAATCTTTCTTTAATAAATCAGCCAATGGTGTAGCAATCTGGGCATAAGTTTTGACAAATCTCCTGTAATACCCAGTTAATCCTAAAAATCCTCTCAACTGCTTGAGGTTTGAAGGTTTCAGCCAGTTTTTTACTACCTCCAATTTGTCAGTCTCCATAGATATTCCATTTCTTGCCAAGGTGTGACCCAGATAACCTATATGTTGTATTCCAAAAGTGCATTTGGAGAATTTAGCAAATAATTGGTTTTGTTTTAGGATATTCAGCACTACTTCCAGATGGTGTAGATGGTCCTTCCAACTTGAGTTGTACACCAATATATCATCAAATAAAACTAATAAAAATCTTCTCAATAAGCCTTTAAAGATTTGATTCATGAAACTTTGAAATGTTGCTGGCGCATTGGACAGTCCAAATGACATAACCAACCATTCATATAACCCTTGATGAGTCCTGAATACAGTTTTATGTCTGTCCTCCGGTTTCAATAAAATTTAGTGGTAACCATACCATAAATCCAGCTTGGAGAAGTAACAGGCTGCATATAACTCATCATTGAGTTCATCCACTGTTGGAATTGGGAAGTTGTCCTTAATTGTTATACCATTCAATGCTCTATAATTAGTACAAACCCTTCATGTGCCATCTATTTTTTTTTTACTAAAATAATTGGAGATGAGAAGGGGCTGGTGCTTGGCTAGACAATACCTTCTTTTAACATTCCTTCAACCAATTTTTCAATTTCTTCCTTTTGACTGTGTGGATATCTATAAGGTTTCACTTTGACTGGATTTGATCCTCCTAACAAAGGAATAAAGTGCACATGACTCCTTACTAGAGGTAATCCATAGGGGTTGTTAAAGATAATACTATAATTGTGTAGTAAAATCACCAATTATGGCTTCATGTCCTCTAGGAGTTCTAGCAAAGGAAAAATGTGAGTGTCTTGGTGTACCATCTGCATACTATATACCTCAGCTAGTGCATCAATGTCCATCATTCTTCTTATGTGTTGCAGGTGTGATGTTTCAGGTAACATGTCTCCATCCCCTTGTAATGTAGTGAAATGACCATCATGCAAAAATTTGATTTGTAGAGAGTCATAATCTGTTAAATGAGGGCCAATGGTGTTTAACCAGTTTGCTACAAGGATGAGATCAGCACCAAATATTGGCAAAAGAAACACAGGGAATATGAAAACATTGCCTTGTGCTAGTAACGTCATATTCTATACTAAGCCCTCAGATTCCATGTAATTCCCCTTACCAACCATAACTTTGAATGAAGGTGCTGTCACCACTGGAAGTTTCAAAAATTTAGCAACCCTTGGTTGTAAGAAGTTATCAGAACTGCCTCCATCAATCAATACTTTGACTGACATGGTGCCAATATGTGCTACAAATCTAATTGTCCCTACTCCAAAACCCCCTTTTAAAGCATTCAGGGATAGGTGATGATCCTCATTTGTATTTTCTTCAATAACTTGAGGTAACTCAGTCTCAAGACCAACATTATCTGATTCCTCCTCCCCTAATTGTAATACAAAACACTGTTTGTTTGGACACTTGTGGTTAACAGAGAATTTCTTATCACAAAAGTAGCATAAGCCCTTCCCTCTTCTTTTAACATTTGGTTTCTTGATGTTCGTTCTGGCGGATTAGGTAACAACGGAGGTAAAAAGGATTTGGTAGCTGGTATGGTGTTTTTGGTAGTGGTTTGGACCCAAGAGGTGGTTAATTTGGGAGAATTTGTGTATTGGTTAGCGTAATTGGGTGTAGGCTTGGTCACTGGTATGTATTTGTCTTCATATAGTTTAGCTAAAGCTACTTCTTGTAATAGGTTTGGTGGAGTCAATATAGCAGTTTAAAATGTCTTCCTCAGTTAAACCCTCACATCTATTTGCAAGCGCCATAAATTTCATATAATAATCCGATATTGACCCTTGTTGTTAAAGTTTGAACATCTCTGCCATTGGACAATCGAAGGGAGAGGGTCCAAATTGAGATTCCAGTGCACGATTCAATGCTATCCAAGTGGTGGCTGCTTTAATCTTCTGCAACATTTGGAACCACGACACAACATCCTTCTCAAAATGCATAGAAGCTATTTCAAGACGATCTGCATCAGGTGTGTTGTGGTAGTTGAAGAACTTATCGACTTTGAAAATCCATTCTAACACCAGTGTGGATCCATCAAAGTGAGGGAAACCAAGAGAAATATCCTTTACCAGATTAATCGAGGTTATCGGATGAACTCTGACTGTAGAATTTGAGTTCGAAGGACTTCTAAGGTCCTGAGTGGAGTTTTGTAGTAATTGTTGTAACACAAGTTTGATCTCGTCCATCGTCGTGTCCTAATTTTTATTTCTTTCATCTATCGTACTCTGAAGTTTTTTCATCGTTGCAGTTAGACGACGAAGATCATCAGTCATCACACGGATCTCGATTTGGAGTTCTTTCAGTCTAGTGTTCTCAGCCATGGAAGACAATGAAAGCACCAATGTAACAGTGCTATTTATAATAAAAGATGAACACAGAGTATTGGGAATTTTTATTAGTAAAATATTTGGGTCTCACTACAAGCAACACTTAACACTAACAAAAATAACAATTGCAGTAGCATAATCGCATAGGCCATAGCAGAGCAATGATGTAAGCCATTCCTGAAAAAGAGGCAGGGACAAAGGAATTTCAAAAAAGGCCCAGAAAGTCAGAGAAGAATGATCAAAGAGAAGGTAATTGCAAAGAGAGAGACCATACCACAAGTTACTCATTCCAGAATGAAGTCACGCAATTTAATATGTTGCCTCCTCTCACGTGTTCCTTTATGCATTTCCTTTCCTTCCTTTCTGCTGTTCGGTGCAATATGTCGTTTGGTGCAACGATCCTCTTTCGTTTGGTGCAGAATTCGCCTTCCTTCCTTTCGGCTTGACACTTTGTTGTTTGACCCTTCCTCTCAGCTTGACATTCTGTCGTTTTATGCAAATTCAAACACGTGACCACTATGTGCAACCAATTCACCCTCCTCATTACTGTCATGCCTTGCATGTGTTACACATTTTGTTCTGGTGAGAAGGGGCAAAGCTTTTGCAATACTTTATTTTACTGCAATCCTCCACATTAAAAGTTAAAAGATTGAAAGAGTGAAAAATGAAAATCATACATCTCATATAATAAGTAATGCTTTAAAGTTGGTGCATCAATTTATATGATGAGACATATGTTAAGAAACTTAAAACACAATATAGTGTGTAACAAAAATTTTTATAATTTATAATTGTATTGTGTTTATTAGGCTGTGTGTTCAACATTCATGAGTGTTTTAGATATTTTGTTATGTTGTGTTTATTAAGCTACATGTGTGTTCAATATTCATAAATGTTTTAAAAAATTTGCCAAAATCTCATAAGTGATTTCACTCGAATGCTTGTATAAATGATTTTTTAAACATATGTTAAAATTGTTATACCATATGGATAATTATATTAATTTCTAAAGATATATTAAAATAATAATCAAACATTAATAATAAAAGCATGTCTAACAACAAATCTATTTTTAAATTGATTTGTCACTAACCAACAAAACCTTATAATTATTACATATTTTATACATGTGTATATGTAATTTGGTCAAAATTATTTATTTATCTTAAAAAAATAAATAAAGAAATGTAATAGTGCCTTAATTGCTTTAATGCACTTACTTGTACATGCGCATGCCAAAAGGGTATCCACGGGAACATCGCCATGATCGGTGGTGCAGTCCCAGTATCAAAACTCCCAAAACTAGCCAAGGCAGACCAAAAGACACATAAACTTGCAATACCATTATTCCTAAAGAAAATACAACAACAAAGTAAAAAAAGAAATTATAAGTTTTTAATAATGCTTACATAAATTTAAAAAAAATCACTAATCATATTTTCAATGTTTTGTTAATTATTAATCTTTAATTTAAGTCTATTATAGTTGGAATGATACATGGATTTATGTCCCTTAACTAGGTAAATGATCTAATTTTTTAAACCATGAATATTAAACCAATTATGACATTTGTTTATCATTATAAGAATCATTTTACTTAATATATTTTAGTTTGATAAGTTTTCATTTATTATACTTAAATTTAATACATTTTATCTTAATAAACAAAAAGAAAAATATAATTTTAATGATATTTTAGAAAAAATATAATTTATTTTGCGGATGGGACAAATCTAGCCTATTTCCGACGCAAATATTACCATTGCAATGTACAAAAACAAATTTTGAAACATTTTCACTTTTAAATTGAAACATTTTCACTGTATGTACGTTTTGACCAATCAAAACAGTCCATTGCCAATATTTCCCTCAAATTTTCTTTACCATTTTCACGTTCAAATTTTCATGTTTACAAATCGATACTTTGATGATAAAGTTTTATTGTTATTTATTTAAATAAATTTAGAAATAAATAAAAGTAAATTTAAAAATAAAAGTTTTAATTTATCAGAATTAAATCCTACACTAATTCTTGCAACCTCTAGATCCATTCAAATAAAGAACCTAAGTGAAAACAGCATGTTGTAATTGATATTTATTAGCATTAAACTTATCAATTAATTTTATAAATCTAAAATTTTTCATTAATATTATTAAAATTACATTAAATTAATCTCTTAACTTTGCTAATCCATCTTTTCTAAAAGAGGAAGTAAGCTTTCCACATTAAAGAAGTTCTAAACATCTGAAGTAAGCTTTCCAAAACAATAACTAATATTTCAGTATAACACTAAAAATACAACTTTAATTTTCTGATTAAATAACTAAACATTTCACTTCCAAGCCCTGGAGCAAAATTTGGAAGAAGAATTTGTACTGAGTGTAGTTCGGAGCTCATCCTAACACAGTTGATCCCTGCTAAATAGAACAAGGATGATCACAAAGCCCTGCACATTAACTTATAATCCATACAAAAGAATCAAACCAAAATTTTTTTCACTCAAAAAAACAATTTATAGAGGAACAACAATGTTTATTAGTACATTCTTTTTTTCTGGAAAGGTTTATTAGTATATCTTACATCTTCATTAAAGTAGCTATAAGGGAAATCTGAAATACTATACTAACCAAGGCTTTTCATGCAGCCAAGAGCTTCTTGATTCCTGCTTTTTGCTCATCAGTGAGCCTAGTTGGAAACTTGATGTTAAACTTTATCCTCAAGTTTCCCTTCTTTGATGGATCTTTTGGAAGTGGCATACCTTCTCTTGGAACAATCTCTTCATAACTGGGATGAATAACATTGCTGATTGGTATGGTTAAGTTTCTACCATCCAGGGTGGTGAGGTGCACTGTATAACCAGTTAAGGCCTCTGTAAGGGATATCTTCTGTGTTACAACAAGGTCATTTCCGTCGCGGGTGAAGACACTGTGTGGCTTTTCATCGATGATGAATACAAGATCGGCCGGAGTCACATTTGGCTGTTCATTTCCCTTTTCAGGGAAGGTGATCTTTGTTCCCTTCTTCCAACCAGGCTTTACATTAATGGTTAAGATCTCTTCCACTGGCATGGTTTTTCTGCACCACAAGAGAAAGAGTCAGTAACCAGACTTAGACACAATAAAGTATAACAGGAAACTATCACAACAAAAAAGGAAACTAAAAGCACATTCTAATTAAACACATAAGAGTCATTTGGTGATCAAAAGGAAAAGGAATAATAGTTTAGTGTGCCCTGCCAAGTTTTACAAGAATAATCCTTAATGCCAATCATTAAGTTCATACTATAATGGAAATATTTTATATGAGTAAAATTTCTATATCTAAGTTCCCAAATGGATAAACTATGCTAGCTTAGTTGTTACATTACAATATATAAAGCCTAAGGGGCATTGCTAATAAGAATGTATAATGAAACAGTTTTCAGAATGGGGTTTATTCATAAATAAATTTTGTTGTGTTAGCATAACAAAATAAAGACAGAATGACCATATAGAGTAGAAGTTCAGCAATTTGCCAAACACCTCACTTGTTAGATCATTAACCCTCATTATTTCAAGCTTAAATCCCAAAAACTCATATTACTGGGAATAACTAAGTGCCAAAAGTATGTAATGAGTTGAAATAGAACACCAATATAACATTCACCACCACCATCCATCTAATGCCTACCAATCACAGACTAGCTGATGTAATTTTTATTTATTTAGATTCTAGAAATTAAAACCTAGTAAGTTCTGTGTATTCCTTTGCAAACTAGAGCATTGTTTCACTTCACTTCTGAACCATCAGTAAACAATTAAAGAATGTCTGGGAACACAGATCAGAGGTTGTACAAACTTTGCAGTGCAGAAAGGATATGCTCATGATGTTTCAAAGTACAAGTATCTTCTAATATTCAAGTAGATCTTAAAATAGTTTTAGAAAGTAAGTTATCAATTTTCTTCTTTAGAAAAAGTTCAAATGGCACAGAATAACAATTTTCAAACAACAGACAGTTTATGCAGTAAAAGTTGTGTTAACTAAACAACTTTCAGTCATGGCTTGAACATTGCATACAGAAGGACAGTCAATTATCAAGCTTTGGTTCTCAACTCAAACAATTTCGGATCAAGCACTAAAAATAAGTGAAAATAGTATATTGCAATCATGTTTTAGGATCAATTATATGCTTTAACTAAACCCCAGATTGAAAGCTCCAGCATTTCAGTCATGCACAAAATTGTGCATATCAGAGATCATACCACATAAAAGACAACAAAAACTAAGGAAACCAGAAGATCCTCAAATATAGGAGAAGAAATAGTCAGGTATTAACATGTACTCACCCACTGGCATCAGCAATTTCTCTAGAGATCTTCATTTTCTTTGTAGTTCCTCTATATATCTCCTCAAGAGTGCAAGGCAACTTGTTCTCAATGGGAGCAGCTTTCCGAGGAGCAGCTTGACTCATATGTACAGCTCCATCCCCAAAAGATGCAAACATATCATCACCGAACATCCCACCAGGGAACCTAGATCTCATGCCGCCGCCACTAGCTCTCCCACCCATTCCTCCAAATGGACTTGAGAAGCCAAAAAATTCTGCAAAAATGTCATCTGCATTCCTTGGATTGAACCGAAACGATCCCGGGACATCTCCAGTGGAAAAGTATGTAGTTCCAGCACCACCAGCATCAGGAGGAGGAACCTGACCTTTCAGACCCTCTTCTCCATATTGATCATAAATAGCTTTCTTTTGAGGATCGCTAAGCACCTTCAACAATAACAAGGTAAATAAAGTAAGCATCATCCTCTAGACAAATAAATCTCTTTAGTGAATTTCATTGTTTATTCAAAAAAGCTTAAAATTTTGCATGAACCCATGTTGAAAAACCTTAGAAGCACAATGACATAAAGAAAAATTAGCATCACCAGATGAAATGTTTCATCTGTGTTTCACTAATTACTTCTAATGTCAAGAAAGAAAAACTCAAAAATTTGCGACAACCTAGAGAAAAATGTTTGAAATCATACTAGATTAAAAGAAGTAAACATAAGCAAGATGAAATATTTCATTGGCTTTCATTATTCCACTCCTAGTTCCACAAAAAGTTAAAAAATTTACAACACCTTTATGAAAACTCACCTCGTATGCTTCGGAAATCTGTTTAAACTTAGCTTCGGCTTCCTTTTTGTTGTTGGGGTTTTTATCCGGGTGCCATTTCATAGCAAGTTTCCTATAAGCCTTCTTCAAGTCATCGTCTTTGGCGTTCTTATCAACCTGCAAGATCTTGTAGTAATCCACACCCATCTTTGACCCTGAAGGTGTTTGTTCTTCTTCTACCCTCTTTCTCTTCAGTTTTGCGGTTGTTGCACAATATTTCTGTTAAGTTATGCTCTATCTCACTTTGACGACTCAGAGAATTTGTTCTTAGATTTTGAGTTTGATGAAATGGTAGAAAGATATGTTTAAATCATTAGGGTGTTGAATTGGGTGTTCTACAGGTGTAGTAGCATCTCGATCTTGATGGAAGGTTCGAGAAGCCTACACACTTTAGCTTGATTTTCTATTTCTAGGCTCTTTCAGAAAAATGGTTGATTTTTGTTTTTTAAGAAAACAGTTAATCAATCTGATTTTTTTAGTATATTTGAGAGAAATTAATATTTTTTCTGAAAAGTGTTATTTTCTTGAAGAAATTAATATTATTTGTGAAAAGTATTTATCTTGGAGATTATTATTTTCCTTGATTTTTTTAATATACATTTTCAAAAACAATTTTATTTAATTATTTTTATAAAATTAAACGCAATATAATTCTTTTTAATGTTTTATTTTTATTTTTCATAATATTTAATTAATTTATTTTGTGATATAAAAAATTATATATATATATATTAAAACAAATTAGTACATTTCTCACCTTAGAAACAACATCAAATAATGAAGAAAGAAAAAGAAAAAAAAATAACTTTGATTAGGTGGCTTTTTCTGTCTTTGTTGTAAAAATTTATTTATGAACTCTGTTTGTTTTAATTCTTTTAATGTTTAATATAATTAAGTTGATGCAATTAAATATGCACTTAAATTAATTTTAAATGCAGAGTTTAATTGAAATGCATGTTGAGTGTTTTGAAAGGTGATTTATATTTTAAGAATTTTTTACTGTGAAGGCATGGAGAAAAATAAACCAGCTATGAGTAAGAGATGGTAAAGGTTTAACTGCAGATATATTCTATAATTTTATTGAGATAAATTTTAAGACTAAAAGCATCTTTTTATTAGAAGTGGTGTGGCTTGATATGAATATAATTATATAAATCACTAAAGGACAAATAAGTGCATCCCAAATGATAAAAATATCATTTGAAAAAAAATCAATAAATAAATGTATAAAAATAAAAAGTAATTAATTACATTATTATTTTGTTAATTAAGAGATTATGTAGCCAATCTTAGTTGTGAATTTTTAAAAATAATAGAATATTATTTTAAAGTAATGAAAAATAATTTTATCTAATTAATAATTAAAAAAATATTTCTTCTTTATATATTGGTATAAATAATTATTAAGATATTTATATTTTAGTTGATAGATTTTAAGCTATTATATTAATTAAATTTTAAAAAATGAAGGCTTTAATTATTTACAGTTAGAAAACTATGTATGTTTTCTACTTAAAAAGTACATAATATATAGTATAAATATTTAGTTTAGGTAAGTTTAGATGTAAGCATTTTAATTGAATTTGGTGGTTTTCAAAATCTGTCTTCCAACATCTTCAAAAGTATGATTTAATTCAAAACTATTTTAGTGGTATCACTCAGCATACTAAAAAATTGTCATGGCTTGTTGTGAGAAAAATTGTGATATGATCTCATGGGAGATGTTTAGCTAATGCATATGGAGTTGCTTTAAGAAATTTTAGATAAAATGAGCTATCAAAATTTCTAATAAAAGAATACATGTTATGTTATACTTGTCTCAAGATGATAACAGCTAATATGAGGTAGAAGAAAAAATAACTATCAACATGAAAATAAAAGAAAATTAAAACGTAGAAATTCAAAATCATAAAATAACAAATGAATAAAAAATACAACATCATAAATAAATCAAAACTAAAATAACTAAAAAATTATGAAAAACACAAAATTACATGTAAAATGAAAATCAGAAAACTACAAAATCACATTTATAATTTTTTTTTTCTTACCATAACATTTAATGTCACTTCTGTAAAGACTTGTCTGACGAAAAAGAAAATATTTGACTTGCAAAAAGATGAGAAATGAAAAAGAAAGGGAAAATTTGAGTTGTGAGACGAGAAGGAGAACTAGAAGAAAAAAGAGAAAGACTCTAAAAGATTGTGAATAAAAAGTTTATAAGAAAAAGAAAAAATTGAAAAGTTAAATTATTGTCGGGCTCAAATATTAGAAAATTATGTTGAAAATATGCACATCTGAACCAAGAGTATTTCTATATACAGTAGATTCACATGATAAAATGATATTCAATGAAAAAAATTATACTTTCTTGTATATCAAATTTTTTTTATAATTTATTGTAAAATCAATCATTTTCAACCATTTTGTAAAATTACGTGTTTTAATGTGTGGTGTCAGTAGTTTTTTTTCCTCTGTTCAATATTATTCACTAGTAAAATAAAAACTTTATTAACTCGTTTTATATGTCTTGGTTTTACTAGGATTGAAGTGTATAAAAATACGGTGACATTTTCGTAAATATTGAATGGTTATATATTTTGGTTATATAGGAACCGATGTCTATAGATCATACTACCTCAAATAAAAGGTCAACCGAAGCATATAATATGATTTTTAAATGGTTTAGGCACTAGTTTTCTATGTAACTGATGCAGTTAAAGGATTTAGGCACCGTTTTTAAATATAATCGAATTAATAGCCTTAGGTTAAAATAAAAAAAGCTGTCAGGCCCTACCATAAAAAAAGCCCTTAGGCACTCTCGTGATTTCTCTCTCATCTTTGCCTCCCTCTGCCTCATTGCGATTTCTTCTCTCCACCACACCCCAGCATCAGGCCGCCACCATCAACAACCATTAGGGTCGCCGCAAGCACCGCCGTTCAACCACGCTATTGGCCACCCAAAGCCGCCACCACAACGCCTTCTTTCTCATTCAAACTCCATGGACGCCGCGACCACCATCTTCATCTTCTCCGCCATGAGCACATCCATGGCCGTCAACCGGAGAACACAATCTTCGTCCTCCTCGCGCACGCACGCACCTGCAAAGAGGAAAACTCAGACAGATCCATACCCCTCTTCTCCACCGTCGCGCCAGTCACCGCGTTTCAACCTTCTTCCATTCTGATTTAGGGCTTCCGATTTAGGGTTTCCAGCCACCGCGAATTAAATCTGGTTTTTGCAGGTTTGATTGTGGTTGCAGGTGGAGGCAATCAGCGACACGATTATGATTTAGGGCTTTCGTTTAGTGTTCGCACATGGAGGCTCACATCGCCCTCTCCAATCTCTCCCTACCCTCCGATTACGCTGTCGCCATGGTCCTCCCGTTTCCAATCTCTACTCCTCCAAGTATTCTACAGATTTTTATAAAAGAGGCTCTGTTGGTATCCTGCAGATTTTTCTAGACTCCTTGGATGGCAAAGAAAATGGGAAAGATCAAATTTTGAAACCTGTGAAGGTTCGATCACCAGTTGTTTGCTTAAAGGGCTCAAAGAATTTCATGTCTCCAACCATTTCTGCTTCCTGCAAGATCAATCAGTCTCCTGAAAGAGAGTCCTAATTGAGCGGAAGATCTTCCTTGACTAGTGAGGATTTGAGCGGAACGAGATCTCCCTGCTTCCATTTTTGGTTCTAGAGGATGACATTTTCGGAGGATACCCAATCTGAAAATCTGGAAGATCTGATACTGCCTCGGTTTAAAGTGAAACGAGTCGAATCCTGAATACTGCTTCGGTTAAATAGAGCCGAGGCGAATCCTACTGAGTTTCTACCTCGTCTACGTATGACTTGGTTCTCAAACCGATGTCTATGCCTCGATATAACCGGTGACTATTCCTTTAATTGTAAAATCAATCATTTTCAACCATTTTGTAAAATTACGTGTTTTAATGTGTGGTGTTAATAGTTTTTTTTCCTCTGTTCAATACTATTATTTCAAGTTTAATTCATTGATTTATTAAAGATTCTTTGAAGCCAAAGTTAGTTTGGTTTTGAAAGAAAAAATAATAAATACATAATTAATTAATCACTTATTATCTTACCTTATATCTCTATTTATAGTTTTTGTAAGACTTAAACTACACTAACTTTAATTATGAAATCAAAATAGTATTCTGCCTTACACTGTTTTTTTTCCTTGATTCCTAGTAAAAATATCATCTTGGTCCCTCAATTAATTGTAGTAGAAACCACATGTTTTTGTTGATTTTAGAGTTTACTGTCTGGCCAACTTGTTGACTAAACAAAACATACCATACAATATGTATTCATAGTTTTTTATGAATCTCATCCTATATTATAGGCCTTTCACATTGATCCAAGATTTTTCTATCAATAATCATTTTTTATGCCTTCCATGTTTTACATTTTCATTACTTTATTCGCCAAACATAAGTATCATCTCACCTTCATCTAATGTAGAGTCTTTTTTCTCTTACTTTCACATAAGTTGAATGACCAATTAAACTTGATAATAGTCAAATGGTTTAATCATTCATGAGGTCCGTTTTGGTAGTGAGAATATCAAATTGGTCCTTTTTGTTTAGTTTCAATTGGATCCTTTTTGTGGGAAAATTGCAACAATTAGACTCCTACTATTAAATTGGACTAACAACATTAGTGTTACATTCACATGGCATGTTGTTGGTGTTTTAAATGACGTGGGTCACATTATTTACATATAAGTAGGTTTGATGTGGAATTTTTTTTTAAATTAAAAAAATTGGAAAAAGTTAATTAAACAAACTTGTTTATGAGAATTAGGGATTTTGTTTTAGGGTTCATTTGGTTTTAGGGTTCAATTACAACAAAAATTTGGAAATCAATCAGAAAAATTGGGAAATTGGTTTTAAGGTTTTGGATGCGCGAGAGTTTCGCAGGTTAATTCGTGATGGCGGCACGATTTGGGATTCTAGGTTTTCTGTTGGTCTGTGATTTGGTTTTCTGTAGGTTGAATCATGAATATGAGGCAAGAATAGATGCTGGCTTCGCGAATTGGTCTTGCGATTTGAGAAGTTTTTTACGATTTGAAATTAGGGATTCAATTTGGAAAACTAAGGTTCATTCGTAGAATATAATCAAATCTCCACAAAATATGTAAGCATACAAATCAATTTTCTCTTGCCTCCACCAATTACAAAAAGAATATGGTAAGGAAATCCCACTTCTTCCACCAAACCAGTACGCTGAGCTTTGAGGATTTCCTTGGAAGAGCTATCAGTTACAGGTGAAGCATACACAACTTCGAAAACAACCAAGGCAACGTTGGGTTTCTCTAGACTTCTTTCAAAGCTTTGAACATTAACCCTGTTGGCAAAAGAGCAAAAATTTGGATTCTTCAATATAAACAATTCTAAGCACCTGGTTAATTCTAAATTCAATTATCTGTGGTTGAATCTCGTCCTCTAGCAAGAAGTTGACATCCAAAGAAACCTAAAGAAAGTAAGGAGGAGATTCGACTCCTTGTGTGAGTGATTTCCAATATCCAAAAAAGCTTCTAATTCTGATTTAGCATATCTCATGCTCTATCTTGCCAATTATTAGTGATGGATATATCACAATTTTTCATTGTCAACTGCGAATGCATCCTAATTTTTTAAATTAAATCCTCAATTTCTAAAATTGATTCCGTATGAATCCTAAAATCAAACTTCCTTTTTCTCAATCCCTAATTTGAACAAAGTATTCAGTTCAATGTTTAATTCATTTTTGTCAATCTCTTTTATTTAAAAATAAAAAATAAAAAGACCAGTTAGGAACACTACATCAAATAAAAAACTTTATGTCATTTAGAAAACAACATCAACATGTTACGTGAACCTAACAATAATGTCGTTGGACCCAATTTAACGATAGTGGTGAAATTGTTGCATTTTTCACATAATAAAGACTCAATTGTGATAAAAAAAATATCAATTTGAAATTTCTACCTCAAATAAAAACCTCGTGAATGATTAAACCTCTTCAAATAAATAAAAATGGTGAAATTTTGTTTTAGATAAAACCTTATGTATGATGTTATTGAACATAATATTAATTTAATTGTAATTGAATACATTAAAGGATCCAATTATTAGATTAATAAGTTATTAATCTATTATTTTGAAAAAAGATCAAAGAAGTATATTAAAGTGACAAAATGAGAAAAATTTAAATTTCAACTTTCTTGGTTGTTATCGAGAGACATCACACCTTTTTTTTTTTACTTTAGGAAATTTTAAACTAAACCATCAGTAGATAAATATTGCCTAAAACAGTAAAGGCAATAGTTCTATAAATGAGGTTTAAGGACTAAAAGAACCCACGGTTAATTAAGCGTTGATAATTTGTTATATTTATTTAAGTATTGCCTTTAGAATGTTTTGACTAAGAAACAAAGTATATTTCTTTGTTTTTATTATTAGAAATATATATCTTATTCGTAATTGTTTAGTCAAATATATTTTGAACTCAAGTATAAATGAAAAAACATTACCTGAACGATGGACTTAAATGTAAATAAATTTTAAATACAATATAATCTTTTAAAATTCAAACACAAATATAAACATTGTGTACGTAAATAAATTTAATTGTAGTTGAAGACTGTATCAATTATGATCTAAAGATGATTTATTAACTAAACACATATTGGATACTTGAAATCAGATACCTCATGTTTGGTAGAGGTCACATGTCGATTAATGAATACTTTGTAAGAGTTAAGTTGTTTACTAAAGACTGAGAGTTCCACCCCCAAAAGAAGTAAACACAATATATTATATAGCGAATATCGATGGTGGTTGAGTACTTGCTCCCTCAACTAAAGACTAGATGTTATCCACTGATGGATGCACTCCTCTAGAGGTGGGTGCAGTTTATCGGAACCTATCCCTTCTTGCCAAAGACATCAATATACCATATAATTTTACCTAGATAGGCCACGATTATGAGTCCATTGGTCTAAAGACTAGATGTTATCCACTGATGGATGCACTCCTCTAGAGGTGGGTGCAGTTTATCGGAACCTATCCCTTCTTGCCAAAGACATCAATATACCATATAATTTAGCCAAAACTTCTTACACATCGCCACAGGTAAAATGGCCATTAGACCAATGGACTCATAATCGTGGCCTATCTAGGTAAGGGCCCATGGTTAGTAAAATACTCCTATAAATATTACTTTAATCAAGTTTTGACTTTACTTTTTGCATTAATCATACTTTGATAAGAATCTTTGCCTCAAGATAGCTGATTTGAGCGTTAGAGAATCTTCTACAGACACTCCACCCGCTCATTACGCAAAGGATGAGTATTGGGAGGACAAAGGAGGTTTGGAGGATGAAGACCGAGTATAAGAGGTTCATGAAGTGGAAGAAGACTCTTTATGGGATACCTTCGACTCTGTAATTACAATTAGCCCCATTATGGGATCGAGAAGTATTATATGAAGAAAGAGTATAATGTTTGAAGAAGAAGAAAAAAGAAACCATGGTTTCCACCGGGAGTACAATTGTTGGAGGGGTGGGCCTTCTACAATTAACGTAGTTGCAATCCTTAGGTTTAAGCAAGGATGCAATAGGAGTTTACAAACGTCAAAAAGAGAAGTGCTGAAGAGATGGGTGTATTGAGGGAGGAAAACGCCAGGTTGAGGAGGAATATTACGGTTGATGTTGTGGCCGAGAAGGAAAAGGAGAAAGAGGTTGCTGACAATGTAGCCTCAGTGCTTAGAACCCCTTATACCTGAAGTACCTGAGAAACACTAGAAGGGGGTTAGTGTTAACGAAAAAATTCTCTTTGCAACCCTTCTGATATAGCATGTTGTAGAGCTTTATGATTTTCTTTTAAATGCTTAGACGCTCTACCTAATAAAAGATTGTTTCCATAAATGTTTTTGTCGTTTTATTCATAATGTACATTGTAGTGATTATAAGAAATCCCTTTCTTTAATAGTAATCGCTTAGCTTGGAAAGTTCGTACATTTAGAAATATAGACTCAACTGTAAGTTTTGTAAGAGAAGCGTTTAGGCAAGAGAGGAAGTAATTGCACAGATATTTTATACTCGTTCACTCCAACTGAGCTACGTCCAGTCTCCTTCGTAGAGGGTTCCACTATAATCTCCACAAGATTACAATTAGTATTCGCACCACTCGTGGTTTCCACAGTTAGCGAGTAACCTCTTGTTACCCTGGACTTGGATGAGTATTCTCACCACTCCTTGTCTCCACAATCAACAAATAACCATCTGTTATCCTAGACTTGGAGGAGTATTCGCACCACTCCTAGTACTAAGCAACCTTGCCTAGATTTCTTTTAACTCAACTAAGAAGCTACTGCAAGCTGGATCCATTAAAGAAGCAAGGTATACGACATGGTTGGCCATTTTCGTTAGCTAAGAAGGCTAACGAAAAGGGGAGAATGTGTGTGGGCTACTCGGATCTCAACAAGGCCTGCCCCAATAATGCTTACTCGTAGCCAAGCATAGAGCAGCTCGTGGATGGGGTAGTCGGACATAACATGCTTAGTTTTTTGGATGCATACTTGGGACACAATAAAATCCATATGGCGAAGGGGGACAAAGAAAAAACGGTGTTCATCACAAAAGTCATGCTCTTTGTCCTAAAAACTGCATGAGCCATCTATTAGAGGCTTATGGATAAGGTGTTTAGGCACCTACTCAGTAACAATGTGGAGGTCTACGTGGATGATATGGTGGTCAAGTTCCCGACCCCAGTTTAACACTCGTAGGACTTGAGAGAGATGCTCTCGGCCTTGAGGGCATATAACCTGTGGCTGAATCTCAGAAAGTGTGTCTTCGGGGTTGATGGAGGAAAGTTTATGGGGTTTATGTTGACCTATTGCGGGATAAAGACCAAGCCTTTTAGACAATATAAGTCCAACAGGTTATAGGCAAATTGACTCCAATATCTTGGTTCCTACCTCAGTAGGTAGAGAATACTCGACCTATGAATAAGTTGCTAAAAAATTTGGTGAAGTTTGTATGGGGAGATCACTGCCAACAAAGATTTGAAGAGCTGAAACAAATCCTAACATCCACACGTATCCCCTATAAACCAAACACAAAGCAACCCTCCATGTGTGCATAGTGGTAACAAAGGATACAATTAGCGCTACCCTCGTTCAAGAGCTCAACAACGAGTAAAAGTTGATTTACTTCATCAATAGGAGATTCCAGGACACCGAGACCCGGTATCAGATGAATTAGAAGGTTGACCTATCTCTCATCGTTTCAACAAGGTTGTTGTAGCCTTACTTTTAAAGTCATCAAATTATTGTGAAGATAGATTATCCCATATAGAAGATTCTATAGATGTTAGATCTGATTGGTTGAATGTCATCATGTGCAGTGGAGCTGTCTGAGTTCTCTATTCGGTATGAACCAAGAGATCGCATAAAAATGTAGTGTTTGACGGATTTTGCGAATGACCTACCAGTGAACTGGGTCCTTGAGGATGAATGGTGGACTCTATATGTTGATGGATCTTTCAACCTAAAGGAGGTGGAAGCCCATATAGTTCTAGAAGGGCCAAACAATGTTCTGATCGAGAAGTCTCTACACTTCAATTTCAAAACTTCGAACAGCCAAGTCGAGTATGAGTCTATTCTAGTGAGGCTCAACCTAGCGAAGAAGGTAATGGTAAATCGTATTATATGTCGAACAAACTCGTGCCTAACAGTCAAACATCTAACAGGTAACTGTCAAGTGAAGGATCAATTCTTGTTGAAGTATTATCATATAGTGACAAACATGCTCGAAACCTTCGCCAAGGTGAAGCTCGAGCACATACCTCGAGCGAACAATATGAGGCCAATGTGTTCTCCAAGCTAGTCAGAACCAAGAAGAAAGATAGGTATAAGTCCCTGTTGCAACAAGTGTTATCAGCCTCATCCATTGATGCAATAGCCAAGTGTATGGTCGTTGACTTGGGGGAGGAAATGTGCATGGAGCTTAACGTACATTATCTAAAGACCAAAGATGTTCCAGAAGGAGAAGACAAATATTGGGTGTTAAAGGTCATTCGCTACATGCTATTGGGAAATGAACTTTATCAAAGAGGGTAAAATCGACCTCTATTGAAGTGTGTAACCTTGGAGCAAACCGACTACATTATCTGGAATATGCATGAAGGGATATGTGGTTATCATTTTGCGGAGCGAACTATGACGACCAGAATCCTCAGAGTTGAGTACTTCTGCCTATAATTGAAGAAGACTATGCTGCTTATGTTTGAAGATGCATACCTTTTGAAAAACATGGGAATGTCATACACAGTTAGCATGAAGAGCTTTATCATATCTTCTTCCCATGGTCTTTTGCAAAGTGAGGGATGGATATCCTGGGTCATTTTGCTCCGAGCAAAGGATATGTTAAGTTTTTCTAGGTCAATATCGACTACTTCAACAAGTGGATCGAGGTCAAACCCTTAGCTACCATCACAACACAACAGGTTCAACATTTTTTGTGGAAAAAAATTGATTGTTAGTGTAACAACAAGTCGAGGTCGCCAAGGAATTGGATATATTATACTTGACACTTCATATCAAGCACATAACCAGCTCAATGAAGCATCCTAAGTGCAACAACAAGTCGAGGTCGCCAACAAGGTTATTGGTGGAGTTGAAGAAAAAGGAAGACTTCGCCAATGGTAGATGACCAAAAGAATTGTTGAAGGTGTTGTAGGCATATCGGTGCACACCGTAATCGACTACTAAGAAGACCCTGTTTGATAACGATAATTTTTACCATTATCTGTGGTGCAATTTTCCTACCAAATCAACTCTCTTGAAGCTTGAAACATGCTTAATCCTCTCTTTTATCTAACTTTGTGAATAAGTTTAACTTAGGTTATACATAGGAGTTTTAATCACTAATTCCTCAAGATTTGTAGGCAATTTGCGTGCTTTGGAAGAGCATCTAAACTACCAAGAGTGGGAGCTCAGGAAAAGCTGCAAAGGCAAGTGTTTTAAAGGATCATGAAAGATTTCCCACGCCTCAGCGCCACAGGAGAGGGGGCTGAGCCCCATTCAATTCGCATTTCACTACATGATTCACGCCTGGGTGCCCCAAAAGGGGGTTGGGCGCCCTTCAATTCGCCGATTTGGCCAAAAATTCGCACCTGGGCGCCCTAGAAGGGGGCTGGGCCCCCTTTGCCTCGCTGACTTTGTCCAAACCTCGCACCTGGGCGCCCTAGAAGAGGGGGATTTAAACCTAAAACGCGAAGGGGTTTGTGTCTTTGGTGGTTTGGAGGCGCGACTTCACTGTTTGGAGCTCTTGGAGGCTGCGTGGAGCATGTGGGAACATCTCCCTCTCGCTCCTTGGGTCTCCTTCTTCTTCCATCTTCCATTGTTGTAAGCTTGGAGGCTCTCCATGGAAATGGA
Source organism: Vigna reflexopilosa (assembly GCA_027742785.1). Taxonomy (NCBI): domain Eukaryota; kingdom Viridiplantae; phylum Streptophyta; class Magnoliopsida; order Fabales; family Fabaceae; genus Vigna; species Vigna reflexopilosa. The sequence continues at coordinate 12,539,736 of CM050925.1, read as the reverse complement.
GAGCCAAACCCATCTTGTTGGAGTTAGTTGTAGCCTTTGAATTATGTGTATTTGTTGAATGATTTGAATATATAAATGCTTTTTTCTATCAATTGCTAGTATTCTTGTTTCTAATCTTAAAGCTTGCATGTAATGGGGACGTTCATGACTTGATTTTGGGTTCCATGGGTTATGGGGACGTAAGATGGAACCCAGAACTGAAACAAGAGTCCTTGTGGTTCATTGATTCTAGGGATGGAAAATGATTCATATGTTGTCTTAGATCCTAGTCCTTAATGTGGGTTTAACTTGTTAGATTTTCCAAGGGATTGAAGTTTGATAGGAAAAACCTAGGCTCTTTCACCTAAGGGATTAGGGCTAGAGTGTTTTAGTGGATTGACTTTAGTAAATTGATGGAGAGGAGATGAAAATGGGTATACACAAGAGTGAATTGGTGAAAACTAACCTTAACATTGTCATTTCATACCATTTCTAGTCTTTTCCATTTTTCAAGTGTCTTCAAACACCAAAGTCCAACCTTGTAATTATTTGTGAATTTATCTTTTTGCACATATTCTTAAATGAATGTTATGTTCTTGAATCTAGATGAGTTGTTAATCGCACAATTCTCTAGTATTATGAGTCTCTTGGGAAAACGATACTGGTCTTACCAAGGTTTATTACTTGAAATGATTCGGTACGCTTACCGAGGTCCTATCAAGTTTTTGGCGCCGTTACCGGGGACTCGTGTCACTACTAGACTTTTGTGAGGTTTATAATTTGTGTAGACTTGATGTGGTATATAGAACTAACTCTTTTGTTGTAAATATATTTTCAGTTTTAACTGGGCTAATTGTTGGCTTTAGTTTAGTTGTGTCTAGGTGTATGGAGGGGGATATTCATACAAGGAGGACTGTAGCCTCAAAAACATCATGTAGACCCTGAGATTGAAGGAATTATAGGACACAAGGAGACAACTAGCTTGAGCACCACAAGCTGCCCCAAATTCTCCCTTCCTTGAAGATGCTCCAAGTGCTAAGTGAAAGAAGAAGAAGAAAAGGAGAAGCAAAAGATGTAGACTAGTCACCACCGCCCTTTGATGAGAGACAAAGAATTCAAGCCTTGCAAGCCAAAGTTGATCAAGAGGATTGAGTGTTTGAAGATGTCAAGGTAGTGGAAGGGCTAAAATGAAGATTCTTATGCTTTGAGAGTTGATTTGGTGGCTAAAAGTGATTCAAGAAAATTTGGTGAAAGGAGCACACCAACAACAACATTCACACTTCATTGAGTAATGCGTCAAGCTGATGACGTTAAACAAGCGCTTTTGGGAGGCAACCCAGTTTCATTACCCTTTTTACTTGTGTTTGTGTGATTTTTGTGTCATTTGCATTAGTAACTTATGTTTTGCATGTTTGTATTGTGTTACATTTTTGTGATTTTTGAGTTATAATGTTGTTTTTATGGTTTGCACAAGTGTATTAAGTTAGTTTTAGCTTGTTTGGTGTGTGAGTGCAGTGAATGAAAGTCTGGAACCAAAAATCATATGGTGAGTGGCCAATTTCGCAAAAATTTGCATGCTGCAGAAATCTGGTATGGCGCTCAGCCCCCTTGCACCAGGGGCGCTCAGCGCGAGCTGACCAGTAGCCCTTTTGCACCCAATTGACTTAGTGGCGCTCAGGCCCCTAGCACCAAGGGTGCTCAGCCCCACAAGACTAGTTCTGCGCATAGTTTTTGTTTGTTGATTCTGAGCTTTCCCTTGCTTTGCACTCTTTCACACACTCCTTTTGATGTGTTTTTAAACTTTTTTTTTCTGTTGTTGTGCCTTTGGGAGGCTTAATTTTAAACCTTCCTTCTATGTTTATGTATTTTTGTTCTTGAATGTTGAGTTATTGAATGTGTTTTTGTGGTGTGTGTTTCAATTTGATTATCTTTGAGTGTGTAAGTTTGTGTTGTATCTATTTAGTCTATTTTTTAGAGTGATTGGTGTATGTTCATGTGTCTTTGTTTGTCTTAGTATATTTAAGTGTGTTTTTGGACCTTTGTCTTTAGTTGTTGACTATGGGTGTTAATTCTAGTTTAAGCTTACTTTGTGCAGGATAACATCTTCCTTAGGACTTTGAAAGTGTCAAAATCACTGATGGCCAACCTTTGAGGCATGCGTGAGCTGAGCACCCTATGACTTCAAGATTTTGCTGCTCGTGTAGCATGGCCTGGGGGCCAAGTCCCTACTGATAAGGGAGGTGGAGCAGTTGCGGAATGTAAGCTACTGGGAGGAGGAAGATGTTATAGATGAAAAGTGAAGTTAGTGTTCCATGGGAGCTGTTGGAGCTGCAAAGTGTCCAACTTGATTGGTTTATCAGTTTTAATTTCTAGTTTTTTTTTTTGCTTTCAGTTGTTCTAATTCTAGTTAATTGTTGCTTTTAATTTTTTTTACTTTCAGTTGTTCTAATTCTAGTTAATTGTTTCTTTTGCAATGGTTTGCTCTCAAGTAATTATGTTTTGGGCTTTGTTTGAATTAAAATCTCTTGTGATTACTCTTATTCTTTGTGATTGATTTTGAAAATTTGTTGAGATGATGTTGGTTGAGCTTTTAAGCATAGATGGTGGTTTCTCATATTTGTTTTGATAGATTTTGGAACCCTGAGTTAACCTGTGAGATGTTGTGCCCTAGATTTCTTATTGAATGCTATCACTTTGGTATCACGGTTGATTTTGCCTGAATTTCTCTGTTTGAATCATTTGCTTGCTTGTTATATATGATCAAGGTCATCTTATTCTTCCACCTCTTCTACATTTTTTAGCCCAAAAGCCAATCCAAAACCTTTGAACCAAAAAGAAAAACCTTCTCATTCCTTGAACCTTGAGCTTGATGTGAAAAATCATTGACCTCCTTACCTTGAGTTGAGTAGAGCTTTCATTTCCGGTATAGGAGAATGGTTTAAGTTTGGGGTAATTTGGGAAATCATGTTAAAAGGAAGCATTGAGAAAAACAAAAAGAAATAAGAAAGAAAAGAAAAAGAGGAAAGAAGAACATGATCAAGAAAAAGAATTCAATGAATGAAAGCTAGAAAATGAGTTGGGAATTGGTTCCATTTGTTTTGAAGCAAAAGATAATTATGTTATCATGTTTGGATTTTCCCGCTCTCTTGACTCAAGGTGTTTTGTATCTAGAAAAACCAATTTTTGTTCTTAGCCCAGCCACAATACAAGCAGCAAAAGTCCTTGTGATGATAACTTGCTTGTGAATGTGTTTGATATTGGTTGAAATGAAAGGCAAAGTTGATTTGTGTGACATTGTGATGGTAGAGTGAAGACACACATCCTTATACACCATTAAACTTAAGTGAAACACTTTCTTTGGTGAGGAAAGGTTCCATGCATTTAAGGAAAACATTTTGCCATGTTTGTTGATCCCATATAAAGCCTTTGCATCTATCTTGTAATCTTTTTACTGTGAGCACCATATTTAAAGCTTGTATTGCAATAGCCTCATTATCTTTTGATTGGTCTTTCCACGTTGAGCAAACATGATTGAATTGCTTTTGTAAGTTGAAATTGTTTTCTTGAGTTGCTAGACCATTGTAGTTGGGCTATTTTGTCTAAGCCAAGTTCCTTTTTGCTTGAGGACAAGCAAAGTTTCAAGTTTGGGGATTTTTGAAGGTGTTTTAGGCATATTGGTACACACCGTAATCGACTACTAAGAAGACCCCGTTCAACCTTGTTAAAATAGAACGGCTTAGTTTCTCACACCAAGAGGGGGGTGAATTGGTGAAGTGTAAAAATATAAGCTTTTAAAATATTTTTCACAAAATAAGATGTCTTTACACTTTTCTTGAATCGCAAGGTAAAAGTTATGCAATGCAGCAGTAAGTTTAATCGAATATGCAAACAGGTTAATCGACTTAATAAAAGAGTGTAGGGATCAGAGAATTCAAACACTGATTTTTATACTGGTTCGACCAACCTGCCTACATCTAGTGTCCTTCCAACCACGGGAAGCAAATGCACTATAAAGATCAAGGTCTTTACACCAAGTTTTTTACAGAGTCCTCACGTCAAAAATGTAAAACACCTCTCTAACCCTTTAATCTAATATAGACAGTAAACAATATAGACAAGCAGCAAGAACACCCTTTTCTGCTGTTAAACCCTTTGAGGCACCCTCAAAGTCAAGAACACAGTTCTTCTTCCTGTAATCATAACAGGGAATCCAAGCCAATATTCAAAGATTGCAAATTCCTGATCGCACAGAATACACCTCTTTGTGCAGATTGATCAGATGTTTAAAATCTAGTGTTGAGATTGTTGTGGGTTCAGATAAACCAGTGTTCCCCCTATCAACAATCTCAACAATCTCCCCCTTTTTTTTATGATGTACAACCATGATTAATAAACAATTATTTTGTACAAACACAATTCAATCACAGATTATTCAACTACATATAATTCTCCACCTTTGGGCATTATCAAAAAAGATATACAGAGTAATTGAAACACAGGTGATCAACTATATAAAGATGCATCAGATAAGATATCAGAATTAATATGATGCTCCCCCTATCAGTGATATTCACATGACATAAATGTTTTCTCCCCTTTAATGAAAACATGTGAACAATCAGCAATATGCAATGCTCCCCCTGTCATTATGCATGTTTTAATCTCAAATTACAAATGCACAATGCAGTACTATCAGAGTATTTATCAGAGCATATAAAAGCATATTCGAGCATTGTATCAGAGCAAATATTCAACAGTAATATCAGAGCATATTTGATACAATTTGAATCATTAAAACAATTTAAACACATAAGATCTCATAAACATAGGTACAACGGATAAGCATAGAGATATAAGAGCATAAACATTTAACAAATATAAGACAAGGTTTAAAGATAACAGATATTCCAAGTTTGGAATCTTCAAACCCAATGTCAAAATCCAATCGATTTTATCATAGTCATAATCGACTTCTTACTGTAGTATATTGTTGATTTTCCATTTTCACTTAGACAGCAAGCAATGTTCTTGCAAAACCTTTCAAGTCTTTCCAAATCAAGCATTTAAGAATCAATGCATTACAGGAATCATCACAGGTAATGTATGAGTATGCAATGATGTAAATGTAACAATGAAATAGATCAAGTTGCATACATTCATAGTGTAATCGATTTCCAATCTGATTAATTCAACATTCACAACAAATCATTCAAACACAAATTGAATAACATAAAATTTGATTTCATTAATCATTAACCATTTAGTATAATCAGATAGAGACAAAAGAGAATGGCATATAATGCCAAACATTACAAAAGAAACAAATCACAAAACAAAATACACTCAATACTTGCAATCCTAAGACCCTTATTCTGATTTAGCCGACTCAATTATCTTCTCATCAGCGTTGTTATTTTCACTTTCAGAATCATCTCAACGTCCCATCAAATGCATTTATACTTAATGCATAATCCATCTTTCTATGTAATTCAGAGAAGGATCTTTGAAGCATTGACATTTTATTATCCAGTCTCTTGAACTTAACATCTACAAAATTTTCTAATTCAGTTTGTGGTCTAAATTTGTACCTTGATGCATCAATGCTTACAGGGTCAGCTTCATCTATCCTAGGATAATATTCATCCCTGAATATCCAGCCTTCTACGCTCTTCCTAAGTTCCATGTGGTCTAAAAACAAATTTTTCAATCACATTCTTCTTATTGCAGCAAATGGTTACCTCATTTGTGATGTCCACATTCTGGAATCCTTGAATTCTGCTTATGAAGACAGCGTATGGTAGATGATATTCATGCTGCCTGGCGACCTTCATCATATTATCACTAATTACAGAGGTCCAATCTGTATGAGTCTTAGTTCGTAGTGCATATAGTAGGTACACATCCTCTGTAGTTAATATTGATTGATCTTCACCTCTTGGTAGTAGAATCGAGGTGATCACGTATGCACACATTCTTTCTTCTTTTGTCAAATGATCAACACTGAAGGAGTCATGCGTTCCTATCATATACGGATCCCTCAAATAATTGTTGTAAGTCTCAACCTTGTTGAGACCAAGTATGTCATGATGTGACTTCAATCATCCTGGTTGAAATCTAGCAACAAATCTCCATATAGAGTCATCAATGTGAACAGGGACTCCCTTTATTCTACATAAAAGATAGTTTCTCTCCCTCTTTAAGTTCGCATAGAACACTTTAACCAGGTTTGGATAGTAGTCTCCTTGGAGTTCAACAAACTTTGTCAGATCGAAGTTGAGTAGCCATTCCTGAAACATAAATCCCTTAGTGCGAAAGAATAAAATGCTTAGACATTTGTGTCTGATAAACTCCTTGAAACCCCACAGACAAATGAAGTCAGTCCTTTGTTCATCATCACTGAACCATCCAAATAGATTTTCCTCTCTTGCCAAAGAAGCAGTGCATTTTCCAGGTCGAGAAGATGAAATAGCCATGATGGATATTGAAGAAATTTGAAGACGTCTAGCACATATAAGAGTTTGGTATCACAGTATTGGAACAATTTCAGTGCACACAAACATTTATAAGAGCGCGAATCAAAATCACACATAATCAGGCCCATTTGAATTTCCAAAAATAGAAATCCCATAATAGAGACGATTAATCGATTTCATTAAAATCACAGTCGACTTAATGTTTAACAAGTGTTACTAAAAACAGAGAAACACATACACAAAACATAATCGACTATATTCATAACACAATCGATTAAAAGTCGTGCAATCAATTTTTCACACAAATAAATCAGTCACATAGACACTCATTTATCATGCATTTTACAATAATTCATATTGATATTTATGATGCATGAATGTATGAAAATAATTGCTACATTTACCACATTGTAGAGACTTAAGAACTTAAGATTTCCTCACTGCAGTCCATCCTTGAGTTCTGTTCCTGCTACAACAACAACTCATTTACCTACAAAACAATTAAATGGTTTTGGGGCAGGTACCCAGATAAACTTGGGTCCTTTCTTGTCAGTAGCAGGGGGTTGTTCCTTAGGAATCCACTTATACTTTTCTTTTGGAACCCCAACCTTCTTGTAGTAGCAATTTCTTACATTATGACCAAGAGTATTGCAGTAAAAACATGCATTAGTAATAGGCTTACTAAGATCAATTTAATTCTTTGAATTTATCCTATTACTTTTTGCTTTATAGCTAATACCTTGTGTTGAGATTGTTGATAAGGGAAACACTGGTTTAGTTATACCTTAATCTCACAGTGCTCTGGTTTTTGATGATGACAACACATTATTAATAACACATGCATTGTTATGTGTTACGTGTTCCATTCTTTAGTAAGATTGTATCTTAATGAACATGTTTGTGTTGATTCTGATATATGTATGCATATTCACTGGTTTGATACTTGATACATCTTGTGTGATTGCATTACATATGTTTTAGAAAGGAAAACCACATACACTTTGTTGAACTTATATTGTGTGGCAAATCTGCATGTTTTAAGTCGACTTCATTATGAAGTAAGTCGATTTAAACTCGTGTCTTTGAACAGATTTTCAAAAGAAGTGTTGTGTGTGATTTTGCATTGAAAAATATTTCAAAACTGATTTGAAATGTCTAAGTTGACTGCACACACAGTGAATTCGACTTAGTTATTTATTTGATTTGAAATTTTGTTAATGTTGTGATCTATAACGACTATATTTTAAATGTCTGTTAAAGCATTAAATGAAAGTCAACTGTATTAAATGCAAAATCAATTTGGTTGTTATTACTGTTGCTAATTGCCTTACCTATTATAACTGTCTGATGACAGTCGACTTTATTAGTAGCACAGTCGACTACATGAGCGTCTGATTTATAGAAAACTATAATTAAACGTGATTCTGTTAAGCACAAGGATTTTGGTTGAACTGACACTCTCATTTGCTGTTTCAGATTGAGATCCTGCGATTGATTGCTCCAAGAAATCTTTGGAAAAATTGTTGGTGTCCTATTGGGATTACAGGAGTTGGACTCGTTATCAAGTAATATAATCGGTAAGACCGAGTATCGTTCTCCCAAAGGACTCTTAGGCCTTATCTTTCATGTAGATTGATTGCATAAGACTTGAGAAAGAAATAATTTTAACTGTTTAATGCAAAGAACGAAAATAAACATGCAAATGCAAGTGAATCAATTAGCAAAGAAAAGATATGAATGAATGGAGTTGTTGGGGTTTACAATTTTATCTTATCTACCCTCTTATATCTACTTTTCTTTTTTTAATTCGCTTTACTATCTAATTGTCATGCAAACTTTCTTTGCCTACCCTAAACCCGATCTCTCGGCGAAAAGAGCTTATCACTAACTACTAGTTTACTATCTCTAGTCTCCCTAAGTAATTAGCAATGCATATATCACAAAAGCAAAATAAAATTGATCGTCCTACCCCTATCTCTAGGTAGTATTGCTTAATCAAGGAATTCCCTAGCAGTTCATGACTTCCCCGTACGTCTCCATATCGACAAAGGAAAATATCTTCTTACCGAATGAGTTAAACGATAAAAGCATTGAGCATAGATAAGAAACCCAACAATTGATAATATAAGCATATAATAAAACAAGAAATTCAATATAAGAGAGTTTCAAAAGATTACATTGTTCCCCAACAACAAAGGGTTTAGTTCACCATAGACATGGTGAAACTAGATGGAATTAAATGAAAGAATGAAAGAGTAAACCCTAGATTTGATAAATTGGAGCCTAAGCACCCAAGAAACCGTCTCCAAGGAGTGTAGAAGTGCTCTGGACGTCTCTGCCTGCAAAAAGATTACTCTGAAGGTCGCACTAGGGCTATTTATAACGCATAAAAGTAACATAATTTAAGCCTAAGCCCAGCATTCCACCGCTCAACGCCTAATTTGGCCGCTCAGCGGTTGCCGTCCAAATCGCCGGACCGCTCAGCGGTTTGCCTCGAAATCGCCTGGACGCTCAGCGGTACCGCTTGAGCGAGAGGTAGTGACTGTTCCCTCGAGTCTGGCGCTCAGCGCTGGAAAATAGCGCTGAGCAGTGACTTTAACTCTTCTTTTCTTCCTTTTTCTCCTTCTTTCTTGAGTCTAAGTCCTCCCTTCTTCACTTCCATCTTCAATTCTCATCAAAAACCTACAAAACAATGCAAAACAAGCATAATATCTCTAAAAACAACTTTTGACTCTCATGTGACTCAACTAAGTGTTTTACTTGATTCTAAGCTCATTCTAAGCCATAAAGGGTGTGTTTTGATATCAAATTTAAGTATAAAAATAACGATTTTTAGACCGTTATCACAATCCCAAACTTAGAACTTTGTTTGTCCTCAAGCAAACAAGACAAAACTTGGTTTTCCACTTTTTCATCAAAATAGTTCAAAATTTTCAAAATTCATTTTTCTCACAACAAGAATTACTCAATTCAGATTTTCAGTGGAATCTTATCAAGATTCATACATGCTTCTATTCAATTCAGTTCACATAATCACATACTTTTCCACAGATGCTCTACTTATGAAGGATCAATTCACTAAGCAAGATGTAACCATACAATTTATTAATCCTCTCCAAGCAAGTGTTTCACTCAATCACTCAAGTGTTTAAGAGGACTCTCCATCTCTCTGCTATTCACATATCACATGAAACCAAATTGCCCTTCATCTACTAAAATCAGCATTCTCACATACAAATGTCATCACAAGGACTTTTCTAAGGTTTATAATGAGGCTGGGTTAACAAGAAAAATTGGTTTTTCTGGAACACAAAATCCTTGAGTTAAGAGAGTTATTTTAACATTCAAAGTTCAAGCACAAACTCTTTTTTTAACCAATCTCACTTATTCCCAACTTCTTTCCTTTTTCTCTTTATTTTTACATTGAGCTCATCTTTCATGCTTTTTCTTTTCTTCTCTTTTCTTTTCTCATGCTTTTCTTTCATTCAACACTTGAGCTCAATGCCTTTCTTTTGCATTTCAATTTTCCCAACAACCCCAAACTTGAACCTTGGCAATATCATACAATTATTCTCAACCCAACTCAAGGTAAAAATTTTCAAAGCAAGGGTTTTCATCATGTTTCAAGGCTAGGGTTCAAAAAGGATAGAACACATGGTTCTCTTTTCTTTAGGTTAATGTTCGGCTAAGAATGGCTTCCAAAAATGGCCTTGATCATATGACATAAACATGTAATTCAATCAATCATAAAGATTCAGGCAATATCATTCATGCATCCATATGAATAACACATATATCAATAAACACTCTAGAGTTCAATACCTCACCCAGCTGTGCTTTTTCTCAAACATCATTCATACACCTTACTTAGCATCATAATCACAATCATAAATCATCACACATTTGTTCACATAGCTAGTGAACCATTCACCTGTATATCAGTATGCAACATAAACTCAATCGTCATCCACATCCAATCATCATTGAAAAAACTCATCATGCAATAACAATCTAGTCAAACCATAATCAGAAAAGGTGTTCAAGCCAAGCACAGACACCTACACTACTCAACAGAATACAACCTATTCTAAAATTTTAAAGTACAAAAGTGAAAGATAAAACCCTTGTTCTAAGCATGGACATCCATCAATAGATGCCCTCTCAACTCATATCATCATATGAGTCCTCCTGATCTCCATCCTCAGCATCCTCGAAGTCATCCTCCTCATCATCCTCATCTACGCTTGGAACTTCAGCTGCTCCAACTCCACTCCCCTGTGCCTGCTCTGGCCAAGCCACTCTGTTGTTGACCATCGTCCACCTATGAGCGGGAGGTGTGTCGTACATGCTTATGATAATCTCGGCAGTAACAACCTGTCCTTGGGGTGGAAAGACCTTGAATGTATGCAAAATTCTTATAACTGATGATGGATGAAACCAAAATGCAGTGCTCTCTAAAAAACACCAAACTTGGATTATGAATGATGCAAAAGTGATAGAGAATGGATTTTCTAAAATGCAACAATTAAACCCTAAATACAATTCCCACTCACTTTACTCACTTATGCAACAATTAAGCCCTAAATGCAACTAGAACAGTATTAAAACATCCAACAATAATAAATCAATCAACTGGGTTGCCTCCCAGGTAGTGCTTATTTAACGTCATGAGCCTGACCCAAACCTTTCTAGCACCCATTAGTAAGTGCAATCCTTACCAGCACCCATCAATAGGTGTACCTTTCTGTACCCGTCAGTGAGTACCTAAAATATTTAGCTTCCCTCATTAGAAGCTACCCAATACACAAAAATTTAAAAATTGTTCATAATTACATCACCAAGATTTAAAAATTAAATTACAAAAATATTGTTCTTCGATCACTAGGGTGTCTCCCAGTAAGCGCTCTTTTTATGTCACTAGCTTGACCCAGAAGAGTTCAAACACCCATTAGTAGGTGTTAATACTCCCCTTGCTTGATATTCTTTTCTTTTTCTTCTTCCTACTAAATTTCTTCATAAAGTTGAGAACACCAAGCACATGTTTCCATGTTTCAATCATAGGAACTTTAATCTCCAATTTCTTGAAGATCCCCATAAAGCACTTGACTTTCTTTTCCTTCCTATAATATTTATTTGAATGAGGAAGGGGTTTTTCATATGATCTTTTCTTCTTTCCTCTCTTCCGATTTTCTCACTTTTCTCCTCCCCCACCTTTCTCTTTTTTCTTTCTTTCTTTATTTTCACATTTTTTTCTCTTTTTTTCTTTTCTCTCAACCGCTGTTTTTTCCTTATCATCATCTTTATCCACCTCACTCAACTTTTCTATTTCTTCTTCCTCTTCATCTCTCTCTATCTCTATTTTCTTCTCATCATCACTTTTAGAGATAGTGGTTTGGCATTCCTCCCTAGGTTAACTTCAATACTAACCCTAGAATCATTCAGAGATGCAGTCACGCAACCTAATTCTAACTCCTTCCTTTTACATCTTGCGTCATCACATTCTGAAAATGAGATAGCATTCTGCATTACTTGTTGGAATGTCTCTTCACGGCTTTCTGATGGAGATGGTTGCTACCAATGTTGTTTAATTTCCTCCAGCCAACGTTGTTCAGTTTCCCCCAACGTTTCTCTTGGCATAGAGGATTGTTTCTGCCAAAGACGTTGTTCAGCTTCATTATCTTTTTCTTCAAGTGAAGGACGATATTGTTGTCTTTGACGTTCTCGTTACTCCTCACGTTGTCGCATCTCCTCAATACTTCTGATGAATGATATATTCATACCTGTGATCCGTTGAAGAAATTCGTCATCAGAACTTATGTTCTCCTTGAGTGGAGTAATTTGTTGCTCGGAAACTTGCCTAAATTGGCTTTGATCCATGTATGAGTGAGGTTCCCACCAGTGGTTGAAATCATTTTGGTAGAATTGAGTGCCCATATAATCAAATTCTTATTCGTACTGCATCCTGCAAACATTAGGCACAAAACCCTAGAAAACATTTATTAGAACAAAAATAAAATAAACATAAAATCAAGTCAAATTTAATCAAATTCACACTACTAGAAAAGTTAAACCACGAGTCCCCGGCAACGGCACCAAAAACATGTTAAGCTCCTGGCAAGTGTACCAGATCGTTATCAAGTAATATAATCGGTAAGACCGAGTATCATTCTCCCAAAGGACTCTTAGGCCTTATCTTTCATGTAGATTGATTGCATAAGACTTGAGAAAGAAATAATTTTAAGTGTTTAATGCAAAGAACGAAAATAAACATGCAAATGCAAGTGAATCAATTAGCAAAGAAAAGATATGAATGAATGGAGTTGTTGGGATTTACAATTTCATCTTATTCGCCCTCTTATATCTACTATTCTTATTTAATTCGCTTTACTATCTAATTGTCATGCAAACTTTCTTTGCCTACCCTAAACCCGATCTCTCGGCGAAAAGAGCTTATCACTAACTACTAGTTTACTATCTCTAGTCTCCCTAAGTAATTAGCAATGCATATATCACAGAAGCAAAATACAATTGATCGTCCTACCCCTATCTCTAGGTAGTATTGCTTAATCAAGGAATTCCCTATCAGTTCATGACTTCCCCGTACGTCTCCGTATCGACAAAGGCAAATATCTTCTTACCGAATGAGTTAAACGATAAAAGCATTGAGCATAGATAAGAAACCCAACAATTGATAATATAAGCATATGAATAAAACAAGAATTTCAATATAAGAGAGTTTCAAAAGATTACATTGTTCCCCAACAACAAAAGGTTTAGTTCACCATAGACATGGTGAAACTAGATGGAATTAAATGAATGAATGGAAGAGTAAACCCTAGATTTGATAAATTGGAGCCTAAGCATCCAAGAAACCGTCTCCAAGGAGTGTAGAAGTGCTCTGGACGTCTCTGCCTGCAAAAAGATTACTCTGAAGGTCGCACTAGGGCTATTTATAACGCATAAAAGTAACAGAATTTAAGCCTAAGCCCAGCATTCCATCGCTCAACAATTTCCCTCCAAATCGTCGGACCGCTCAGCGGTTTGCCTCGAAATCGCCTGGACGGTCAGCGGCACCGCTTGAGCGAGAGGTAGTGACTGCACCCTCGAGTCTGGTGCTCAGCGCTGTAAAATAGAGTTGAGCGGTGACTTTGACTCTTCTTTTCTTCCTTTTTCTCCTTCTTTCTTGAGTCTAAGTCCTCCCTTCTTCACTTCCATCTTCAATTCTCATCAAAACCCTGCAAAACAATGCAAAACAAGCATAATACCTCTAAAAACAACTTTTGACTCTCATGTGACTCAACTAAGTGTTTTACTTGATTCTAAGCTCATTCTAAGCCATAAAGAGTGTGTTTTGATATCAAATTTAAGTATAAAAATAACGGTTTTTAGACCGTTATCACAGATTTTAAGGCAATTTCTAACTCATTTTTCAACTTATCGTTTTCCTCTACAAGATTATCAATTTTGTACTCATAGTCTTTTCTTTCAGAGGATAATCGATTTACCTTATATTGAAGTCGCATGGCTTCTGCATGAATTTCCTGAAATGCATGAAGTTGCAGATCATACTTGACTTCTATCAGCTCACTCTCAAAATCATCATCACTGTCACAATCTGAGTGTGCAGAGCTTGCCATAAAACATAAGTTTGACTCCTCTTCAACACTTCAATTATCATCGCTTGAAGATTCACCATCACTGTTTTCCCAGGATATGTATGCTTTCCTTTGCTTTCTCTTTTTGAATTGAGGGAACTTGGTGGTTGCTTTTTGCTTGTTTTTTAAGTCTGGACAATCAGACTTTATGTGGCCTTCCTTTCCACATTCATAACATTGTAGTGTGTTGTTTCTTGAACTCTTTCTTCCTCTTGAAGGACCTGCATTGTCAATAGCAGAATTTCTATTTTTCATGAATCTATTGAAATTTTTCACCATCATATTCATGATATCCTTTTCTGATACTTCTTCATCTAATTCAGCTTCAAATTCAGCCTTCTTGGAAGATTTCTTGCTTGTGGCTTTAAGGGCAATCAATTTCTTCTCTTCAAGTTCTTTCTCCTCCCTTAGCCTTCCGAATTCTAATTCATGCTCCCTAAGCTTGCCAAAAAGGGTTTCCACATTCATGTTAGTTAAATCTCTAGACTCTGATATAGGAGTTCCCTTTGGCTGTCAACTCCTATTAAGACTCTTCAGGATTTTGATGTTGATCTCCTCTTTATCAAACACTTTGTCGAGAGCCATCAAGTGATTTACTATATGAGTTAATCTTTTCTACACTTTATAAATGGTCTCATCATCCTTCATCCAGAATAACTCATATTCTTGCATAAAAGGTGTTTTTCCTGACACGCTTTACCTCGTCAGTGCCTTTATGTGTCACCTCAAGAACTTCCCATATTTCTTTGGCAGTCTTGCATTGGGAAATCTTGAAAAACTCATCCATAGTCAGTGTAGAGGCAATAACATTTATGGCTTTAACATCATATTGTGCTTTGTGGTTCTCATCCGAGTCCACTTAGAAAAGTTTTTCAAAATAGTTTTTCCAATGATAATTTGAGTGGGCACATATGGACCGTTAAGAGTAGCATCCCATACTCCTTTATCCACGGATTGAAGAAAAATATACAACCTGATTTTCCAAAAAGTATAGTTTTCACCAGCAAATAGAGGTGGTTTATTTGTTGATGCACCTTCACCAAATTTGTTTTTCAAATATTTTATGAAAATCATCTCTGGTGCCAATTGTTAAAAAAGAAAGACTTAGTTTCTCACACCAAGACGGGGGGGGGGGGAGGGTGGATGAATTAGTCAAGTGTAAAAATATAAGCTTTTTTTCACAAAATAAGATGTCTTTACACTTTTCTTGAATCACAAGGTAAAAGTTATGCAATGCAGCAATAAGCTTAATCGAATATGCAAACAGGTCAATCGACTTAATAAAAGAGTGTAGGGATCAGAGAATTCAAACACTGATTTTTATACTGGTTCGGCCAACCTGCCTACATCCAATGTCCTTCCAACCACGGGAAGCAAATGTACCATAAAGATCAAGGTTTTTACAGAGACCTCACTTCAAAAATGTGAAACACCTCTCTAACCCTCTAATCTAATATAGGCAGTAAACAATACAAACAAGCATCAAGAACACCCTTTTTTGCTGTCAAACCCTTTGAGGAACCCTTAAACTCAAGAACACAGTTCGTCTTCCTGTAATCACAACAGGGAATCCAAGCCAATCTTCAAAGATTGCAAATTCCTGATCGCGCAGAATACACCTCTTCGTGCAAATTGATCAGACGTTCAAAACCCAGCAAACCTTGCTTCTCAAGAAACCTACAAGTCTTTGATCACTACGGTCAATCTCTAGTTCTTGGAGTGTTTCTTTTCTCTGTAAGATCACACAACGTTTATCTGAAATATATGAAAGTGTTAATATTAAAAAAAAAAGTCCTTACAAAATTCAAGTCAGCATTAATATATAGTAATACACACATCATACACATTTTAATCAATTTTGCTACTAATGTAGTTGAATACATCTTGCAGATATAACAGTCTAACACAATCAAGCTCATTAATTGAAAGCGCAATTAATGTAATCGATTCATCATTAATACTCGGTCAATACATTTAAAAATATAACCGTTAAGACAATTATGTCAAGCATTCAACCAGTTTTTAAAATAACAACTAACTTAGTTGAATACAAATCGCATGCAGTCGATCAAGTAACACACTTAGAATAATTTTGGAAACTTTTGTGTTCAAAATATCTCACGGCACATTTGAAAAGAGTTTGTGCAAATACACGAGTTTTAATCGATTCATCCCATAATGTAATCGACTTAAAACTATTGTTTTGCCACACATTAAAGTTCAACCAAAGTGCTTATGGATTTTCTTTTTCAAAAACATATGTTATGCATCCACAGATGAAATCACATATTAATCACAGTGGTATGAAGTAAACAACACAATCATGTTCACAAATATGCTTATACAAATGTAACACATTAAGCAAAAGCATATAACATGTAATCACATAACATGTAAACAGAATACACATGTGTTATTAATTATGTGTTGTCATCATCAAAAACACAGTTATCACTAAGATTGTGGGTTTAGATAAACTAGTGTTCCCCCTATCCACAATCTCAACAAACCTAATGTACATCACAGACGCCATGATTCCTGTTAAAATTGAAAAACCATCCTTAGAGCAATAATAGTATGACGAAGAGAACAATCAGAACTGCTTCGGCACCAACCTCGACCTGATGGTGGAATGAAGAGAGAAAGCCCAAATATGGGAGACAACTACAAAGTTGAGGGCTCCATGAAGATACAATTCCAAGTTTCAGCCAAGAGCATTCAAAGTGGGAGACTTAGTATGGAGAATGACAAGCAGTGCAAGGAAGAATGAAGGCAAGTTCTCGACCAATTAGGAAAGACCATTCTAATACTCAAAGATGTCGACAAAAAAGCTTATAAGTTAGAATACTTGTCTGAGAAATCAGTTCCCAATACTTAGAATATATCTCATTTGAAAGATTACCTTAGTTAAAAAATTGTTGAACAACTAACTGATTATAAACTTAGGTGTACTTTTTTCTTACCTGGTCTTTTATCCCTAAGGAGGGTTTTGGCTAGGAATATTTTAGGCACCTTATCTAATAAAATGAGGGTTTATTCGTTCAACTATTCTTTAAATTTTTTTGTAGGCCACTAAGTTCCCAGTTGCCTAAAGAGGCAATCCTGGGTGAACCTTTCATGTAGTTTCATGCTGCCTAATAACTATAAAGGTTTAATAGGTTCGGAGGTCCTTATATTTGAGGGTTTGTTTCAATTGGGTCCTTCAATGTTGGAAGTGATCAATTAGGTCCCTAATTTTGTCAATTTGATTCAATAAAATCCTTTCTGTTAAATGTAGATAACGCCGTGAAGTTTTTTAACATGTGACATGCTTACGCTTCCAGGTGGCACAGTTTCAAGTGCATATAGGTGGATTAAAAAGTTTTAAAATTATTAATTTATTCATTTATTAATTAACAAAAAAGGAAATTGGCCTCAGGCCCAAGTTTCCTCAGCAGAAGTTAGGGGTTCTCTCCCCAAGCCTCACATTCGCTCATCAAACAAAGAGAGCTAGGTTCTCTCTTCCAAACGCATCCAAGGGAGGGATTTGCCTCCTCCGCCGGCACGCTGCCGCCGCCGGCTCCGACCAACCGGACCGGCCACCGTAACGGTCCTCCCGCTCACGCTCACGGCGTCACCGGAGTCGCATCCGGTCACTTCTTCTCCGCGCGGAACCAGCCCCAACTCCAAAATTTCGCTGTTCCTGCCGGCTTCGACGAAAGCCAACGACCAAAAGCCGCGAGTCAAGGCCACGCCGGTGACGCTGCTCGTCGCCGGCATCGTCGTCGGCCGCCAAGTTTTCCCATTTTCTTCTTCATGCGCAAGGGAGGAACCTCCCTTCCAAGAACGACGTCGGTCACCGCTTGAGCATTTTTTTTTCTCTTCTTCCCATTTTTTGAATGCCACTTACTGATTGGTTCCTCTGTTGATTGGTGTTTCGTCTATCTGGATTGGAAACGATGATTGTGTGCCGTGTGCGTATGAGTGTGATTGTGGGTAGCAATAGCTATTTTTCAGTTGATGTGATGAATGTTGTAGCATAACAGTGTTGAGAGAGGGGGCTAATCGGATATGCGTTTTATGTTTCAGGCCGAAGATAACATAAATTTGGCACTTGGTATTGAAGTCATGAACTTGAGGATGTTGAGCTAATGATGGAGTCCGAAATGGTTAATCTGCCACCCTTGTTTGGATGTGCTGGGACAAGCTTTGGACATATTGGTATAGGCTCTGTGATTTGGTCTGTTTGTTTGTTTCAGGTGGAAGACGGTCTCGAGATTAAAGGTGGCTACAACATATGTTATCACCCAGGTTGAGGAAGACTTACGGTTAGCTAGAGAGAACAACTACTTCTATTTAATAAATGAATAAATTAATAATTTTAAAACTTTTTAATCCACCTATGCACTTGAAACTTTGCCACCTGGAAGTATAAGCGTGCCACATGTTGAAAAACTTCACGGCATTATATGTACTTAACGGAAAGGGTTTTATTGAATCAAATTGACAAAATTAGGGATCTAATTGATCACTTCCAAAATTAGAGGACCCAATTGAAACAAACCCCCAAATATAGGGACCTCCGAACCTATTAAACCTAACTATAAATCAACAGGTGTTAATGTATTTTAAATCCTAATCACTATGAACTATTGTATAATCTAATTAAATGCTTTGCAAGTGTCTTCCTTAGGAATGTAAGTGGCTTCTCAGGAAGTGGAGTAGGAGTCTTGAATCTCTGCACAAGACACATGATATTAATTAGTGTATATGAATTTCAAATGATGGAGAAAAACAAAATTCATTAAATCTAAATATTACCATTTCCTAGCCACTTATAACATGGACACGAATAGTGTTTGCTATCCAATACATTACATAGTATCCGCACTCATATGACCCAGTTGTCTTTGACACTGCAATATATCATCATAGTTGTAAATAGTTCGTGAAACACTAGTGCAAAAACAACGTATAACGTCATGCATTCAACATCCAACCACTGAATAGCCAACATTAAAAATGATCAATGACATTTTTGTAAATAAATGCAACGTCAAAGCCTCATACAATTCGACGTTCTATTATGGTAATTATTTAAAGCAGTGCGTCATTCTTTTTCTTCTTTCTTTTAAACCACTAATAGTACGTCAAATTTTATAGGGGGCTTCGACGTATTATTTGTCAACCAGAAGCCAAAAAGTAACCCCTTTTTAATTTTTGTTCGTTTTTCTTTTAAACCACATATAATACATCGAATTCTGTAGGGGCTTCGACATATTATTTTTCTACCAGAAGCCAAATTACTCCTTTTTAATTTTTTTTCTTTTAAACCACCAATAATACGTCGAATTCTGTAAGAGCTTCGACGTATTATTTGTCAACCAAAAGTTTCCCCTGTTTAATTTGTGCGAGAGATTGAAAATTCATTCACTTTATCTTAGCGCACGAGACCTTTTTCTCTTCTCAAACTTTTCTCGAACGAACTTTGACGACCATCACATGTAATCTTTCTTTCATTTGATACAAATGCATGTTAATTTACTACTTTACGTATGAGTTTCGTTTGTTTTGACCGATTATTTTCGTGTTCTTGTCCTTCATAGGCGCATTCTGTTTTCTCTCTCACTAGTGGAAACACTTTATTCCGACGAACCCACCTTTTGAAGTTTAGTTTTTGTTTTTGTTTTCGTTTTGAAGAACTTATTTATTGAACTTGTTTGTTGTTTTTTTTTTGTTGAACTTGTTTGTTGTTTTTTTTTGTTGAACTTGTTTGTTGTTGTTATTTGGTTGAACTTGTTTGTTGTTGTTGTTGTTGTTTGATTGAACTTGTTCCTTATTGTTATTTGGTTGAACTTGTTTGTTGTTTGTTATTGTTGTTTGTTGTTGATACTATACTACATGTTCATGCTTTATAAAATACCAAAAAGTTGGTTTTTCTGCTTTTCAGATCTCGTAGAATATTGACAAAATTCGGCATCAATTTGATGAACGTCAAATTTTTTAAATTCGACGTCAATTTAACGTCTCTCGATATGACGTCAACCTCGAATTCAACGTGAAAGGCCAAAAAACATTGAGGTTCTTACCAAACATTGAGGTTCTTACCAATCAACTACTTGTCTGAGATGTTTGGAAGGAGACTTATGCAATGAGCAGAACCGCAAAAATGTTAAATGTTAGATTATACAAATAATAAATTATTCAACAAAAATGTATATTAATTTTACCTGTGGGAGGCACAACATGTTCATGTACAAGAGATGGTTGCGGGCGTATCCCATAACTCTCAAACTACTTCTGGAACTGATGTATAACTTTATCAGTCACTTCTGTAGTGACTTCATCATACAATTTCGCCCTAAGCTTTTTTGAGATCTCTTGCTTCAACCTTTGTTCATACTCTTGGTTGTATGCATATCAGGTATGCCACGAGGAACTCCCAAAATAGTCTCTCATGCCTACTATAGTACCAACAACATGCACTCGTCCAGGGTGCTCAGGTCGTCCAATTGTAGTGGTAAGAATATCGTGGCGACCCTCTGGAGTGAATTGACCTTGGGAGCTCTGCTCAACCAAGGAGTCCTGTAACCTAACAAACACCATTATTCTTTAAAAAGTTCAATGTAATATGTATAATGAAACAATTATTATTTTAGGAATAATGATAAATTACAATTCTTTCAGATATTTCTTGTGGAGTCTCAAAGAGTAGGCGCCCAATGATCTTAAATGAGCTAACTTCCACTTCTCATGCAAAGAAGGTGGAGAAGGAGGCTAGGGGCTACCACCCTCAGATTAGGGTGTCTACCTTTTGTCTTTTACTTGAGGATTTTCTCCTCAAGCTTCCTATACCCACCACGAGATAATAGGTGGGGGTTTTATTTTGAGCACTTATTCCTTGTGTTTTGGTTTTTGTTTCCTATCACATATAATGAATTAGTTCATATGATATAAATTTGTAAATGAGGAATTGAATAATTTCAACTATACTAACCTGCCATGCCTTTAATGTCCGACTCTCTACAAAAAGGTGCCAAGTCTCCTCATCAATGGTCTTATATTTTGCACATGGAGACCCATTTATTTTGCTCCAAATACATATCTCGAGGTCGACCTAGTCTTAAAACCTTAGAGTTTTTCAGCAATAGATTATAAACACTTATTTCTAAGTGTTGCGACATTTGGAATGTCAAATGTCGTCTGCAATAAACAGAATAAAGTTGTATCAGTATAAAATTATCGATATAAACAAAGTGTAAATCAAATGATATTAATTAACTTACCAATAGATCATTCCATATAATGTTTCGATCAACCTCGGACACATGGTCAAAAGATGGAGTAAGAATAAATATCCTATCATGTGCCAATACTCCAAGGTATGATCTGAAGACATCTGCATTTGGGCCAGATGCCACATCAATGATCACATTAACATCCACATGTGTCCTTTCATCTCTATTTCTTCTGACCATCAGTTGTCTCAACCTGGTGGCTCCTTTAGTAGGTCTGGATCTGGGAGCCTCATCTCGTGATGAATGTGGGTGGTCAATCATATATCTGTCAAAATAAATAAAAACATGAAATATTAATAAAAGACATACGTAATATCATATAATTTAACAAAACATGTAATAGGGGTCATATGAAATATTAATAAAAGACTTATGTAATATTAATAAAAAACTTATACACAAATATGAAATTAAAGATATGGATTGGTCATATGTATATTCCTTCATTATGATTTAACTGAATTGCATGTACATCGTCAACTAGAGGGTGGTCATCCAAATTTGTCGTTGTTTTAAATGAATGGTTATCAACAATATGAATATTAATCAAATTGTCTTCGTTAACTTCGATTTGCTTTTTGCCTTGAAGAGCGGCATACCAATGATCAGACGCATGATCTTTGACATAAAAAACCTAAGATGCTTGATGTACCATGATAAACGGTTCGTCTTGATAACCCACCTTTCGAAAATCAATTAATATCATACCCGATTCATCTATTTTCACACCATTGTTATTGTCAAACCAGTTACATTTGAACAATGAAACAAAAAACTTAGTGTAATCAACCTCCCATATCTCTTCTATTATACCATAATAACTCATTGATCCAAGTATAGGATTTTGATCTTTTAATGTGGAAAATTGGAGCGACTCAGCTTCTAGACTGACTCCACTATTTTGTACTGTGCTTTTATCATCCAAAGTCTTCGTATAGAATGTGCAATTATTTATTTCATAACATGTACAACATACGACATCAAACTTTAAACCATTTGCAAGCCACAAAAAAGTCTGAGAAGAATGTGGCTCTTTGTCAACTTCATATTTGAATCAAGACATAAATGTTTGGCTAAGTTACGTGGTATATTGATGTCCTCGGCAAGTAGGAATAATTCTGGTAGGCGGCACCTGGCTCTAGTATATATTGCAAGTCAGTTAAGAATATGAATTATTTTTTGTATATATGGTTCTCTTCACACAACTACATGTCTGATTCATATTCGACAAGTTTACCATGGGCGCCATCTAACTTTGAATGTAATGCCAAAATAACTTCATCCTAACGGGTGTATTGAAGCTTTCAAGTTTATCTACAAGGCATTATATTTGTCTCCATCTCCTGAATGGTATATATGTTTTACTTTTATTCCACATGCCTAGGGATTCGACTATGTGGGTCTCTTTAGTAAAGAAGTCGAAGGCTCTGCTTTTGGGTTTGTACTCGGACTCTTTCAAGAATTTCAAGAAAAGGTTTTTCAGAGTTGTGGTCAACTTGAGTGGTCAGCCATAATTTTATGATGAAAATAGGAACAAGAAGTTTCCATTCTACTAGACTGAGAGAGATACCACGATTGGTCAAAGGAAGCCTTGTCAAGGGAGGATCGAAGAATCATTGGCATCTTGTATCAATTGCCGCAAAGGATGCCAGTTAGGCACCTTATTAGAATTTACCTATGTAGTAATCCAATCATTAAGCTAAAGTGTAAACCTAGAATGTCTCTTTAACTTGAGCAATTTATGAATTAATCTAAGCATTTTGTTGTGTTTCCAGGTTTCATGGCTCACCATGCATCAAAGGTTGGAGGGAATGTCAAACTCTTTCGTTGCATACAAAGCGAACTCGAGGAGGAGGCAAAAATAATAGGGAAGACTGATGTCCCCAAATTGCAAAGAGTCGAAATGGAAACCTATCGACCATTGAGTAGCGAAAAGAGGTTGATGCCTTCAAAGTAGAGGGGTGTTGGCAAAGATAGGAAGAAATTAAGGGTTGAACTGTTCGACTCTGGCAAAGAAGCTCTAGCAACTCCTTCAGGTCCTTTGGCCCCTTCTAGGAACAAGTCGTCTGGTTTGGCCAGCCTGGAGGGCCCCTTGGTATGCATGCACAAGGGTCTTTGATGACCATGAGATGAAGGTTATTGTCGAGGACGAACTTGATACACTCATCATGCCTTTCTAGAATTCCAGAACATATCCCTTGTCACTGGCCCAAGGGTCATTAACTTGATGTGCAAAGAGTTAAGAGATGAGGGAAAGAAGAAAGTTGTTGAGGACTTGGTAGTTGAGAGGAGGGTTTGGGAGGAGGAGCAGAAGGCTTGGGATGAGAAGGAGAGGCAAGGGAAAAGAAGAGAAGACATGGGTTGAATGGGAAAAATCCTTGGAGGAAGACATCCGTCGAATGAAAATTTGGAAGACTTGATGCTTGGACTCTAAGAAGAAGGTTAAGGAGAAAAAGTCAAACAAGTGAAGGAAGAAGACGCTGCTCAGAAGAATAATATGAAGGAGGAGTTAGAGAGCAAACAAACGATGAAGGGCAAGCTAAAGGAGCTCCACAAGCACAACAACGGGTTCCACAAGGCACTTCACTAGGCCGAATTCCAATACTAGGAAGTCTCCTCGACCAACACCAGGTTTGATGTGAATAAAGGAATCTACAAAGGTTGTATGTTGGATGTTAATGTGATAGCAGATGTAAGAGAGGCTCTGAAAGCAATTGTTGAACAACGTGTCGACAAGGAGTCTAAGAGGAAGGTACCAGGGTTGGTCTGTCTATTGCGGTTGACCTGATGATTGGAGATGAGAATAACGATAAGAATGAATCCGATTAGTAGAAATTTTTTATAACTTACACGAATTTGTATTTTGCTTGCTTTTTTTGCTATTGTTTTTGTTTTGTTTTTTTTTTCCTTTTGGTGTGTGGTTGAGTAGGCCACTGATGATGTACCACAGACATTTTGTAAATGAAATAGACGTTGTTTAGTAGTTTCATGTTTCGATTACTTGACTTATGCATTTTATTCGTAGCATGATGCTTTACTTCTTTCGAGTAGTGCTTTCTATTGTCGTGTTGAAATCCGTATAGTGTTATGGTGTTGACTGCAAAACCAACAACAAGCGCACCGGTCGCAGTGTAGCAAGTGATAAATATCGTTCTCTCCCAAGGGACTTATGCAACACATGACAATTCTTCTTTTTCTAGCTCAATCAGACATCAAAATGCACAAAACAACACAAGAAATTTGTTTTGGTATTTTATCAAACAATTGGTGTGCTAGGAATTTATATTTAAAAGAAACTTCGTTAGAATTGGGTTTCATGAATCATATGAATATAAAACTCTATTCAATATTTCATTATTTCATTCAAACATTCACATCAAGGCATACTAGTCCTAGTCCCTTAGCAACTAGTTCTAAATTAATATATCAAACTATTAATCCCTTAGTCAATTTAACATACAATTTGCATTAAGTCTGATGCTAAGAATGACCAAGTTATTGAGTCTATCCCTAGATCCCAAATCACTTAGGTGCTCTATCTATGTCCATGTCCAAAGTTACTTTCTAGTAATAAAAAACATTCAAATAACATTATATTCTCATACAATGATAGTAAATTCAAGAAAGAGCATATAAACGAACAACAATATATTGAACAGGAAAATTACATCATAGTGAGTTCATTACATCTAATTCCAACGAAAGAGAAATTTAACTACTCCTAGACATCTAGAACGTACACATTTGAAGTAATCCCTTGCAAAAATGGTGTCTTGATAACTTGAAGTAGTCTCCTGAAGTTCCTAAGATGTTTTCGTTTCTTTCCTTTGTCTGGAACTTCTGTCGGGAGTCACGATCTTTCTGTCTATTTCCCACTTTAAAAGCCAAAGAAAATAACTAATTTGCTAAGCGCACAAATCTCATGCGTTAAGCGAATATTCAACTGCAATTCTTTAACTGGTGTTTATTCGCTCAGCGAATTGTTCTGATGCGCTGAGCGAATAAAACTCTTTTTAGTTGAGCGATTTAATTATGGCTTAGCGAGAAACATCTTATAGCATTCCACTGATGTATAAGTTCCTGTATAATTGGCTAAACAACTATCCTACTTCCTATTACAACTTTTCAATGAGGAAAACATATTATTTCATGAATAAATACAAATTTGAGCTAATTAATAAGTCTGAAAACATGTATTTTTTCATACTTATCATATGGTTTGACCAGGACCGCCTTGGTAGGTGCTAGGGAAACTATATGGAAGATTTAACTAGGATCGCATGGGTAAGCGATAAGGAACTGCATGAAAGGTTCAACTAAGACTACCTAGGTAAGAAACAGGAAACTACATGGAGGGTTCAACTAGGATCATCTGGGTAGGCAGCATGAAACTACATGAAAGGTTCACCCAGGATTCTCTAGTTAGGCAACTGGGACTTAGTGGCCTACAAAACAATTTAAAGAATAATTGAACAAATAAACCCTCATTTTGTTAGATAAGGTGCCTAAAATATTCCTTGCCAAAACCCTCCTTAGGGATAAAAGACCAGGTAAGAAAAAAGTACACCTCAGTTTATAATATGTTAGTTGTTCAACAATTTTTTAACTAAGGTAATCTTCCACTCACAATAGGTAAGTTGATAAATCAGTTACACAAATACAGTGTTCAGACTTTAAATTAGTTTCTTTCTCTAATTTGATGGAAAGAATGGATGAATTTTTTGCTTTTCCATGGTTATGTATTTGCTTCATGGAGTTTTATTGGTTTCTCATTTTGTAGTAAGCCTAAGAATAGATTTCATGAAAGAGAAAATTGAGGATCTGGTAGTAAAAGGCATAATGGAAGCATACAACCTAAAATACCTTCGTCTAGTTGTTCAATTGCAGGTTCACCAAGTATAGTTTTTTCTGGAGAGGATACAATACAGTTTTAGGTACCAGTTACAGTTCTTTCTATATGCAATATTATAGTTTATGGCAAGCTCCCTACGATCTTATAGTCGTATTTTCAACTAGATGTTAATGCCCACACATATTTAGAAAATGTGGATGGAAGCAAGGTTTCCATGCGTATCAATAGTTTTGTGGTGATGATCAAACTAGCATATTTGGATCCCAAAGAATTATTGAAGGGGAACCCGGTCGAGGACATTGAGAGAATATAGGAAGATGGTAGCAAGAATCAAATTGTTAAGTATTTAGACCAGTTACATATATCAAAAACGAACACGTTATTCAATCATTATTCACGTGTATACTCTACCGTTAACAATTTAAATAACATCATGAAAAATTATCAAATTAAAAATAAATTACAAAAATTGAGACCACATTAAACACTCGAAAAATATGAGTCTCACAATAAATAAAATCAACAAAAATAAGAAAAAAAATATAATATTGAACCACCATCAACAAGGAATCTTTTCTATGAACCATGTAAGAACCCTAATTGGAAACTTTACAAGACTCACACCCACGTTGCTGAATTCTCCGCAACACTTCCAACATGGACACAAACAACTCATTATTGACCTGCATTGCCATAACAAAAAATTATATTCAAATATAGTTATTACAAAAGTTAATAAATTTATTATTCATGACAATTCATATTTGAATTATACCATAATATTATTAAATACAGAATTATTTTATATCTACATGGGAGAGAAAAAAAAATCATACAGAAACTCAATATAACAGTAATTCAAATACAAACAATCATATATACGTAAATATTGTAAGTTTATTGGCTGATAGTATTCAGATAAACGTGTCTGAGAAGAAAGTTCGTAGGGATTGAATAGGAATCTAAAATCACTTCATATTGTGACTATTTAGTTATTAAATTTGTCTTACATATGAACCAATAAAAAAAAAGGAAATAAATGAGAAAGAAAGTTTAAGAAAATGGAAAAAGTTACATACCCAAGAAGCCAGATGACAGCACCTACAGGACAAAAAACCAATGAAAGCAGAGCGAAGGGTAATCCAATCACGAAACCCAATGGTCTGCACTCGCAAAATTCACCTTCCATAATTTCTCTCTCTTCTTTCTCTGCAGTGACTGTCTTATTGGAGTGTGTTTCTCTGCGATCTGAATTTGAAGAAGAAGAAGAAGACGAAGAATGAATGAATGAATGAAGAGAGATTGTGAAAGGGTTTGAATGAAGGTCCTGTTGATTTCGATGTAACTTCGTTGGGAACCCCACCGTGACGAGAACTCCAATGACTTCTATTATTCTTGCGTTGACCTTCTTCACACGCTCTTCTTTCTAACATAATTCTTTCCTTTCTAATTCTTTACAATCAACAAAATTAACCCTTCAAATACATTTATTTTATTAATTGTTTAGGAAATATTTACAGCTCAGTTTTTGGCTTTTATTTTAATATTCTTACTTGTAGAAGACGTTAGTGGTCCAACATTAATGAATTTTTAAAAAATAATATATATATAATTGTTTTCTTTATTTGAGAAAATATCTGAAAAATTAGTTCATCAGATACAATTATTTTGTTATAAAAGAAATTTATAACTCATTTTTTGTTTATGTTTATTATCGTAGAGACATGTTAATTGCTACCTCACTCAACAATCCCTCCTCCCGTGGTATAAAACTTTAATTTTTACAAATATAGATAATGAATATATAATTAATATGATTGCTATTTAAAAATAGTTCTTTGTTAGACTTGATAGTAGTAATCCCAAATACTAGAAGTAATTATTTTCTTAATTATTATAAAAGAAATTTACAGTAATGTTTGTCTTTTATGTTTTTATTGTTATGTAATAAATGAAAAACATACTAATAATGATATATGATTATTGCATTTAATGTAACAATTTTATATATATATATATATATATATATATATATATATATATATATATATAATTTTAAACAAAGATAAAAATACTTATAATACTTTTATTGTTTCAATTCTTAGTTTTTAAAATAATATAATAATGTTACGTCAATAACCATATTTAAGGTATTGTTTTGAAACTTAGATGTTATATTTAAAAAATAAATAAGTCGTTCACATAATTACTTAACGAATAAGTCACTTAAAATATGTCAATAAATAATAAATAAAACTATACAAATCAAAATGAGAAAATGAAATGATTGAGAATAAAAAATAAAATGAAAAATTTATTAATCATGAAAAACAAAAAATTAAAACCCAAAATTAAAATTCAATTAAGAACTTCAATGGAAGGAAAATTATTAAGGATTATATACACTATTCACAAACGAGAACCAAATTTTTTTTAGCATTACTATATTAAAAATTTAGAAAGAATAATTTCACACATCACTGAGTAGTTAAGGAAACAAATATTGTTTCTCGTTTAGGTTCACTAGTAAACAAAATACAAATTGTAAAATATATACCTAAAAAACAACACTAACTATATTATTAGAATATATTTATTAAAGTTGATTTCAAAATAATTTCAAAAATACTAATAAATAAAAAAGTCAATTTTAATAAAAATAACAATAGAATATTTATATTAAAATTAAATTTTGTCTTAATTTGAAAATAGACGGAATGCTCAATTTAAAAGAATTGATACTGAATTGAGAAAAAAAATAGAAAATAGGATTAAATATATTTTCAATCTCTAAACTATTACGCAATTTTGGTTTTAGTCTGTCTTCAAAACTTTGATGTATTTTCATTCCTCTCCTTTTAGAAAGTTCTGGTTTTTAGTCTTCCATGACTAATACCATTAACTTTTTTTTTTGACGTGGCTAAAAGTGTGTTACTTCCTCCACACATGTGTATAGTTAACTTTTCAAATTAAATTGAAATTACAATAAATGAAGACAAGAATAGCGAAGAGCAAAGATGTAATTTAAGGAGTTCGTGTTTATAAAATCGTGACCTAGCATTCGAAAATTAACAAAGTGGAAAAACTTTAATTTTTAGACGTGGTTTTTGGGAAAATACGTAAGTTCATTCTGGGAATAAATGGTGCGATTGGGAATCTAGGATTTCGGCAAGTTGGTAATTTAATTTCAAAATCATTGTTGTAGTTCATGAGATACCAAAGTACCATAGAAAAATGAAAGAAGAAATAGGGCAAAACGAAATATAGGGAAAAGAGAAAACTAGAAAATTAAGAATTATTCGAAGGAACTGAAAGAAGAGATTTGTATTGTATCTGATACAAAGTGAACTATAAATAGAACACAAATGGAAATAAAAAACACAGAAAACGAGAAAGGCATTGTTCGATTGAGGTGCCGATCTGTCCAGGTGCCAAGTTGTGATGCCAAGCTGCCGAGTATAACTGAATTGCAGAGATCCACGTTGTTGAGGTCCACGTTGTCAAGGTCCACACTGTTGAGGTTCATGTTGTCGAGCTCAACGCTGCTAAGGTCCACGTTGTTTAGGTTCATGCTACATAAGTCCATGTTGTTGAGGTTCATTACTTACCTATACATGTGTCTTGAAGACATGACACACTCTTAGACATGTTAGAAAAAAACTAACGACGTTGATCATGGAGGACTAAATCAAGAACTTTCTAAAAATAGAGATGGAAAAGGATCAAAGTTTTGAAGAGGAACTAAAACCAAAATTGAATGATAATAGGGACCAAAAACATATTTAACCCTAAAAAATATTGGGATTGAATTGAAAAACAATTAAAATTCTAAAAAATTAAAACAAATTAAAAAATAGCAAAAAATAGCAAAAAAGTCACTAATTGACGTGTGATCGTTTGCATATTGTTATCGGGACCAAAGTAGTATTTAAGAAAATCTCAAAAAAAGTTTGAAACATGATAATTTGTTGGATGTTTCATTTTTAGAATTAAATGTCTTAAAGGAAATTATAAGATTGTCGAGGTCTAAGCTGTGGAGCTCTAAGCTGTCAAGCTTGTTTAGCTCCATGCTTTCGAGGTCCACATTGTTGAGGTTCATTACTTACATGTACTCATGTCTTGAAGATATGACACATTGTTAGTCATGTCAGAAAAAAAAATCGACGTTGATCATGGAAAACTAAATCTGAAACTTTTTAAAAATAAAAGGATGAAAAAAGGATCAAAGTTTTAAAGGAACTAAAAGCAAAATTGTATGATAGTTTAAGGAGAAAAATATATAACCCTAAAAAATATAGGAATTGACTTAAAAATAAGTTAAAATGTAGAAAAAATGAAAACAAATTAAAAAGAATTGAATAAATAACAAAATAATCACAAACTCCATATGCAGTTCGCATGTCATCATCAAGAAAAAAGTAATATTTAAACCCGTCTTAAAAAATCTTTGAAACTTTATAATTAGTTGGAGGTTGATGAATTCAATTTATTTTTAGAATTAAATTTCTTAAAGGAAATTATAATATTGAAAAATGATAAGCTAATTTACATTCTTAATCTTATAAAATAACAAATTCTTTTTCAGATAGATATATAACTTAAAGAATAATGTTAACAATTTAAAAGTCAGTGAGTGAGTTTTTCAAAGTTAAAAATAATAAAACCTATTAATATCTCAACAAAAACTAAACTAATTGACATTATTATCTATTAAGAAGAAATGTTAAATAAAATTAATTATAAAAATTTAATAAATAATTTTATATCACAAAAAACTCAAAAAAATAAATTTTAAATAAAATTATGATTAATTTTAACAAATTATTTTATTAATAAAAAAAATCACATTCTTAAATTTCTTTTATACCTTCATAATAGTCTTCCAATTATGTCCAAGAGATTAATAACAAATTAAATACTCTTCCGGTCTTAACTCTAAAAAAACCTTCTTTTAATATATTTTAAGTTATTTTTAATGTATCTTGAACTTCATTTTTAATATTTCTTAAATTATTTTTAAACCAACTCTAACTAATTAGAATATAAATATTACAGTTGGTATAAAAATAATTTAAAAAGTAATAGCTAATAAAAATTTCAATTTTAATAAAAGTATCAATATAACTTTTATATAAAAATTATATTTTGTCTTAATTTGAAAAGAGACAAAAATTTTCCATTTTAAAAAAAAATGAAACTAAACTGAACAAAAATAACAAATATAGGGGCTGAATTAAAAAAATACAAAAATTAAAAAATAATTAAAAAAAATTTAAAAATAGAAAAAAATATCACAAAATGACATGTGATATACATTATTCATATGTCATTAACTATTTCAACGGCATTATCAAAAAGAACTTAAAGACAATTGTCGGTCGGTAAAGCACAGTGTAAGTTCCTTTCGGTGGCGATTGATTATTTCACGAAGTGGATCAAAGCCGAAGCATTAGTAGTCATAAGCACTTAGTGCGTGCAGAAATTCATCTGGCATTTGATATGTCGATTCAGCCTACCTCAAAAAATCATCACTGACAATGGTCGGCTTTTCATCAAGAGAAAATTAGAAGATTTCCTTAAAAGTTTGGGAATCAAGCATGTCACCAGCTCGGTGGAACACCCGCAAATGAATGGGCAGGCTGAAGCTGCCAACAAGGCTGTAATAACAGAATTAAAGAAACAGCTCGGTGAAGCTAAAGGCTTGTGGGTGGAAAAGCTACCTGGGATCTTATGGGCCTACAGGTGCACCCCGCACGGATCCATCGGAGAGACTCCTTTCAACCTAACATATGGCACGGACGCAATGCTTCCGATAGAAGTAGGAGATCCATCCTTAAGGCGAGGCATACAAGATATGAACCTTAATGCTGAACAGTTACAGATGAACCTCGACACCCTACCTGAGAATCGAGAAGTTGCCTTAATTCGAGCGGCAACCCAGAAACGACTGCTTTCCTGACGATACAACACCAAGATCAAACCCAGAAACCTTAAGGAGGGAGATCTTGTGTGGCGCAAGAGAGGGGAGGCTAGAAAGAATAGAGCTCATGGAAAGCTGACAAATAATTGGGAAGGACCGTTCCGCATCTCAGAGGACTTGATGAATGGATCCTATCGCCTCGCGCTCCTTAATGGACAAGTTATCCCAAATATCTGGAATGTGACGCATCTTAAATTTTACTATAGTTAAACTGTTTTTGCATGAATATTGTTCAAATATTATTCCTTTGCTTACGGTACTTTTGAACTTTTGGTTATTTATGTTATCCTCGAGATAAATGCAAACAGGTTGTTTTCAGTCTACGCAACTTGAAAACTATTGTGTATGCTTTTATTTATTAACCATGCAAATAATCGGATCTTGCATCCCAAACACAAAAGTGGGTTACAGAGAACCGTTCGTGCCGAGGCACCCAATCAATGGAAAAGATTTCCAGACCTGGGTAATGAACACCCAACGCAATACAACGCGTTGACAGGGGGAAACACCCCCTTTGGGTCATAAATACCTAAGCGCGTCCAACTTAGGGATACATTCCCTTCGGGTCATGAGTGCCCAAACGCGTTGACAGGGGAAACACCCCCTTTGGGTCATAAATACCCAAGCGCGTCCAATTTAGGGATACATTCCCTTCGGGTCATGAGTGTCCAAATGCGTTGACAAGGGGCAACACCCCCTTTGGGTCATAAAAACCCAAGCGCGCCCAACAAACGCGTTGATAGGGGGAAACACCCCCTTTGGGTCATAAACACCCAAGCGCGTCTAATCTAGGAGACCACCCTCTCGTCTAGGACATGTTTGCAAATAGAGCACCTAGCCACCGCTGGCATAATGGCGATCTACTTATTACTAGACGGTCATGGCATACCAGGACAAACGACATTATAAAGTAAGCTTGTCTGATTACTTATATTCTTCTGATAATCCGTCTTGGACTGTTCTCTTTCTTTAGAATAGGGAAAATATATGTTAGCGAAAACATTAATTTATCGTGGGAAAAAGTCCTAAAATGGACTCCCAACAGTACAGCCCAAGGCAAAATTCAAAAAGAGTTCATATCATTCTACATTAAGAAATCACCACAAAGGTGGACAATCATAGAAAGCAGTCAATATGGAGGTTGTTAATGTAGTGGGTTCAAAAGTACTTAAAAGCAAGAGCAAGAAGCAAATACAAAATGTTCAACATTTCGAACCATCCTAACTAATGTTTACAACGTTGGCATTGATGGAAGGGAGGGCAACAAGATCTTCCTCTCTCGCTTCACTAGAAACAGTTACCTTTGCAGCAACCCCACTTTCATTCCTCGTTTCGATGGGCTCATCATCCGGAAAGGTACCCTCAAGAATACCCCTCAACGGCACCAACTGCCCTTGGTAAACGCCTTTCCTTGGATCAAACTTGACCCCTTCAGTGGATATGTTAAGAAGATGAGACACTTGTCTCAAGGCCTTCTTGAAGCCTCAAATATGCTCCAGGATAATAATATCAGTCATCTCCTCTTTTAACTCCTTGTCCTCGACGATTGTCCGTCGTAGAGTGTCCATCTCTGTTTCTAATGCAGCAATAATCTTTTTCTGGTCAAAGGCTTCCTTCTTCAACACCTATGACTTAGCAACAAGTTGATCACGTGCCTTCTTCATTTTTGTGTTGGCCCTCTGTAGATTTCCTATTATCATGCGACCTTCAGCAATTACCTTTTCAGCCTCTTTCTGTTTCTTCTCATAGAGAGAATGGACAGTGCTCACCTTGTTCAACTAAGTCTTCACCCCTTCCAACTTGGTCCTCACGACACCCCTATCTAATGCATAAGCCATGTGACAGGCGGCTATAGTCATTCAGGACGCGAATTCCAAACAAGTCTTGCCCATCTTCTGCTCGGTCATTCTTTCAACCACTTTATTCTCGGCTTCGTCAAGATGGAAATTGATCTTATGCCCAATGTTGAAAGCGGAATCCTACATGCCGTCGGGAATGGGGCGATCAACTTGAAGATCAGCCTGCCCCTCAAAGTATTTCGTCTTCTTAAAAGTCCCTGGGTTTTCCGTTGGCTGACTTCCCTTGCGTTTCCTCGTGAAAGGACATTCCTCTATGAAAGCCAAGTCAGGCAATGGTGGTTGATCTGTATGTTATGGAATATTGGTCTTCTCAATGGAAGGCGTTGAGACATAAGTACCACTCGATCCAGCAAGGGAAGTTCCCCCCTGACTTTTCTTCTCATCAGCGATCCTAAACCAGTCACGAGCAGTTTTCTTTCTCATGATAGTTGCGGGCAAAAAAGTATTGCACACAAGTCAATTACAATCAGACGAAAGGCTAAAGAAATCAGTCAAAGAACATACCAAACACCCTTGAGTTAACATCATCATGCTCAAGACAGTTGATAATCTTCCGTGAAGAAAATAGGCGGGGTAGCGCGTCGAGGACGTTCAAAGCTTCTAGTTTGTCAATAGTCATTTTATCCTCCGACCAAGAGGTGAATCTAAGAGGGTCAGGGGTCCAGTACAAGGGAAACCTAGGACTACTGTCATCATTAAAGAAAATAGGGTGACCTGACTCGGTAATGGTCACCCTAAAGAATTGATTCTTAAACCCTTTAAAGCATTGGGAATACAATTCCAAGATAGCATTTCCGGGTTCAAAACTCAAGGAAACCCAACCCCTCTTAACAATCGACCGAGCTCTAAAGAAATGTAGAAACAGGGCTGCTATTGGCCTAATTTCTAAAGCTGGCACATGACGACAAACGCCTGGATATACCCCCAACTATTCGGATGAAGTTGAGAAGGGGTAACATTTAAAGTTTTTAAGACATCTATCTGAAAAGCACTAAAGGGAAGCCTTACATACATATCATAAAATAAACAAGAGTAGGCATAAAAGAAATCATCCCCATGGTTATCTTTACTGTGAAAAACTATTTCGTCTTCCCTACAGGCAGTCAGCTTTATGCAAGAATTGTAACCTAAAGTTCAAATAATACAACTACTGTCTACCCAATTTTGCAGAACAGGTTTGCTAGTGAAGAGGCTAAGGAAGTCACTTACATCGCGCGAAGCCTATTCATAGCCACTAACGCTAGGTGATGACAAAGGAAGGTTTTCAGGACTCTCAACGACAACATTACCGTAGAGAAAGGCGCTTTCGCCACTAAGCACAAACGAAATTTTGCGAAGGACTCTAGTCGAAGAAGCTTTCGGTGCGTCAACGTTATCACCCCCCTTTCTTCAGCAGACGTTGGGGAACAATCTAAATTGATGGAAAGATCCATGGTTACCTGATGACAAGCGCAAGAGAGAAGGCTAGAAGAAATTGGACGAGAAGAAGTGGCGCAGAAATGATAGTTGAATAAACCAGGGTTTTCAAAAATCCTTTCGCATTAACGAAGGAAAGTTGATGTAACTGCCCGCGACTTGCACCATAGGATCAAAAAGATCTTACGGTTCTACTTCCAGGACTCTGCAACTGCCCCAGAGGCGGGAGAATCCAAATGATTACATGGAAATGAATCGACATCACGAAACGGTGCGCAGCAAGTAGCTCTCACGGCGAACGACATTTTGAAGTCTTACAGTTAACCTAACCATAAAAATCGAACAGTTAACTCATACTTGGGGGGCATTATGTATGATATGATATCTAGGTCGAGCGGTTAGCACTCAACAACGATCAGTTCATCCACTGTAGCAGCGCTTAGCAACCAAGTTGAGTCAAGGTCAACGCTCGTCAAAAGTCAATCAAGCATAGTGATCGGCAAAGCGGTCGCAAACTACGACAGATGATATTGGGCCACCATTATTGGGCCGACACTCAAAATGTCATTGGGCTAGTAGTCCATCAGATTAAGGATATCTTGCTAGAGATATTAAAGATATAATGATATTTATAAAGTTGTTTATGAGCAACCAACCGGATTTTAAGGAAAAGCTGTTTAAGGTAAATCTGTTTATATTTTATTGAGCTTGTGATAACCTATAAATACAGGGCCAAGGCTAAAAGCCGGGTACGTTCCATTCACGTTCAATTCATGTTCGACCTATGCTTCACTAATACCCAGAAATATTCCTTAGTGATAATAAAATCACTTTTCTAAGAGCTGAGGCTCTACAATTCACGTCTAACTTGAGCGTCAGAGTGCCTTTTGCAGGTACCTCCCCCCTCCCCCCCTTACTGCCAGTGAAGAAGCGCGAGCGACCCCATTGAAGAACAAGCGAGCGGACCAGATCATAGGAAAATGAACGACGCAGACGATCAAGAGAGACAAAGACACATCAGCCAGGTCAGTCTTTCGATCCTACAAAATATACCTAAACACAACATATGAATCATACCATTAAGAAAAAAAAAAAAGAATTAAAATATAGTAACTAAACCAAACTTATGTTTAAACAATACAAATCAAACTTTATATAAAGGATTATGCAACATGAGTTATTTACAATGGAAAAAATTTAAACTAATAACACTAGAATTACTTATCAATACCAAAATTAGCAAGTTTATCAAAATAGTAATTTCTTTTACGATGAATATGAGATTTGTTGAATTTCAAATCCTCACAAATCTTCATACATTTTCTCAATTTTCATTTAAGTTGACCAAGGAATAATCAAGGAAAAGACAAAGTTTGACATAATAAAAAAAGTCACAATCAAGTCATATAAATCTATAATAACTAGTTCATGAGATGTCAATTAGTTATATAATTAAAATAATTGACATTTATTTTTTCGTGATTTCTCTATTTTTATTTTTATTTTTTTCAGCATCGGTTGCAACAACCTGTTTTTGTGACTACATTGATGATCCAGAGGCCTTGTTCTTTCGTCATTGTGAATGGTTTTGTATTTATGGGCTTTCTGTTCGATAAAACTGTGGTTTAGAGTTCTTCTTGAGGTTAGTGATCTAAACCTCCATTTTGTTTTTGAAGCTGGTACCATCATTGATTTTAGAGATCACAAGCATGATAAAGAATTCGATTGTTGTTGCATTCTATGTGTTATTAAATATTTACATTTAAAAATTTTAAATTAATTGTTAAATGTTTAACTTTAATTACTGAATGATTGATATTAAAATTTAAAATATAGAAATAATAAAAATTATGAAGAGTAATTGATTATTTTAGTCTTTAATAGTGACTTAATAATTAAGTAATTATTCAAATACTACTATATTAATGAGGAGGATTAAATGTAGTTTCGTGTCAATCATTTAGATGATTTTTGATACCTTAATTTTTGACAATTCTTATAATGGTACAATTTTGTATTTATAATATTTTATTGTAATAAGCACTATATCATGCATGTTTAGATCACTTGTTGTTTAGAACAAATATGGAGAGAATTAAAATTACTATATGAATATAAAAATTATTTTCTATTGAGTTAAAGTATTTAAAATAGTGGAGATTATTATTTTATAATAATATTTTTAAATATATATTTTGTATAATACAAGAAAACCTTGGGAAGAAACCTATTTGGGAAGTCTATTATATTTAATGGTTTTTTGTATTTTATTTTTTACTTGACTAAGAATAATCATATGAACCAACCAAATCAACTCGTGTAGGCCGAGTCTACTTACTAATTGGACACCCTTCTATTGGGCCTCTACGTGAATTCCTTCAGCCCACCTTCGAATAGGCCCATATCTTTAGTTTTCTTAATTTTTCTTTTTCCCCCTTTGTTCTTCCTATCAGTCAAATAACCATTACAACTCTCCTATTCAATACACAGTTTTTATGTTATTTTTTTAAAATATTTCCACTAGTTAAGTTAGCATTTTTTATTTAAATTTTTAGAAAGACATAAATTTTATCTTTGAAAGATTATAATTACATAAGTTTAAAAAATAAGTATTGTAGTAATTTTAAAATAAAAAAACGAATAAATAGAAAAAACGAATATTTATATCTCTATGCTTTTATTTTTATTTTACTTTTATCTTCGATAATCACAACCCATTGATTTTATATAAAAGAAGCTATGATTCCTTCATCGGGAATTATAAAGTTTTTTGTAATAGTTTTATATATTTGTTTATAGTTTTACAATTTAATAGGACTATTCATTTGAATTAATCGTATGCATTGCATTGCATGAGAGAACCCAAACCAAACCAACAATTAAAATAATCGTATCTTTAGCTTTACCTTACTTTGATCAAATCAATTAAATTCAACAAAGAATGGTTCGAATATTACGCATTACCAATCCGATAAACATGAACCAAATCAATCATTTTAATTTATTATTATTAATTATTATCCTTATTTTTCTATTATTTTATTTCATTATAAGAAAAATAAATATTTAGTGTCATGTAAACCGATATTAACAAGTAAAATTGACGTTAGTTAATTAATAGTATTATTTTTAATTTAATTTGTATTAATATAATTGACGTGATGACAATGTATTTTTTAAATGTCATATAATTTTAAAATCTAGAATAACTCCTTCATCTTTTATAAAATAAATATATAATAAGTAAATTATAATTGATAAAAGAGATGAGTGGGAATGAATTTGGATGAAAGATATGATTCTGAATGTAAAAGATAAAGAAATGTGTGCAGATGTAAAAAATAAGTATGAAAGATAATCGTGGATAAAGATGAATATAGAGAAATAAGATAAATGGAAATGAAGAAGATGAATGTGAATAAAGAAGATAAAGGTAAGAAAATTTATATATAAAATTAAAAAGAAATTTTCAAGTAGACTTTTCATTCTGAAAAATATGAATTTTTAAATTAAAAGTAATTTACAATATCGTAAAAAGTGCACAAATTCATAAAATATAAATTAATATAATACCAACTTAAATATATAAATATTAAAAGTAAATAAAATTAAGGTGATACTAATGTTATTTATTTTAATCAATGTTGTTACTAATATGACATTCACATATTAGCAATGATTTATGGCTTAGCCAATCCTATTTGCGTGCATCATTAAATGGACTTTATTAGCATTGGATTAACACAAATATTTATTAATCAAAGGTTAAAAATAATTAACATTGATTCAAACTTAATTAAGTTTATCAACAATTAAATCATTTAAAAATAATTAACTTTGATTTTTTTTCTCAACTAATTTGATATTTATAGTATTTAAGTAAATTAATTATAATAATGTATATTATGTTTAGTATTGAACAAAAATATGGTTCATTTCACTCTTTCTTAAGTAAAATTTTATACATTTTCCAAATATTAGATCCATTTTATTCTAAATAAATCAATAAATTTATTAATAAAAAAACACAATTCCAAATGAAAATCTCTAATGAATTTTTCTTGGATCTCGAATTATGGCATAAGCATATATATATATATATATATATATATATATATATATATATATATATATAGGGTTAAATATGTTTTTAGTCCCTATACTTTTGGGTGATTTTGGTTTTAGTCCATTTTTAAACTAAGTTACAATTTAGTCTTTCAATTTTAGAAAACTCTGGTTTTAGTCATTTTTACCAAATTTTTTAAATTTTATTTGCTGTTTCAAGCACATTTCATTATAGCATTTGGATTGTTTACATTGTTTGACACATTTTTGCTTCAATGTTAATTGAGAAACGCGTTTGAAACAGCAAATAAAGTTAAAAAAATTTGGTAAAAAGAACTAAAACTAGAGTTTTCTAAAGTTGAAGGACTAAATTGTACCTTAGTTTGAAAATGGACTAAAAACAAAATCGCCAAAAAGTATAGAGACTAAAAACATATTTAACCATATATATATATATATATATATATATATATATATATATATATATATATATATATATATATATATATATATATATATATATATATATATATCCAAAATGTGGTATTAATGATGTATTTTAAGGGTACAAGTGCAGAAAATAAAATATTTAAAATCGTCTTATAGATTTTGATTTTAAGAAAAAATAATCATTCAAAACCAAATCACATTTTTTTAATATTTACATAATTATAGACTTTGATTGTATGAATAACTCAAATTTATTATATTGTTTAAGATTAAATTTTTAGAAAAATTACTTTTACTATCACAACATTTTTTGACTCCCGTTATTACGAACCTTTTCTTTTCAGGTTTTCTCTTCTTGATTTATCTTTTGATTTTTCTATCTCGTTTGCTTTTTTCGTTTACAAGTTCATTCATTCCTATGTTCCTTCATTTGTAGATTCTCATCACTATATTTAAAGAGGTCTTTGATGCTCGTTGTTCAAGTTTATTGTTTTATTTGTTTATTTGTTCATCATTTGTTTATCCTTTAAAGTACTTTTATGTTTGAGTGTTTTTCTACAACTAATTGTCTAAGACTATGTTACTAGGTTTGCATTCTCCAATTCTAAAATCTAAAAATGATATGTTTGATTTATTTGTATATATATCATAAAAGTAGGAAAACAACATGAAAAATTTATATTTTAGTACAAGTTCTCAATTTTTACATATGTTGCTTGTTTCTGTTAGTATTAAATTTTGGTTTAATTTTCCAGACTATTTAATATAGTGTGGGAAGTACCCAATGAAAATACTTTTTCTAAATACCATAATAGACAACTGTTGTTTTTCATAATTGAAATCTATTCCTTTATTCTTTTTAATATTTTATTGTTTTAGGTTTTGGTTTTAGAAACAACCGAAATCTAATATTAAAGTTTATACTTCCATTCAGAATCAAAGTTAAAAGACTCTATTATTTCATTTCGTCTTTATATATTTTATTTATTTATTATTATAAAAAAACATATTTTATTAAATTAAAAAATTATGAATTTAAATAAATAATTATAAATAAATGAGATTTCAAGCTTTAACAAAATAATAATTACTAATAGAAAAGATTAAAATCCTTCCTTAAAAAGCCTCCGCAATAAAAATCCGATATCAAAAGTTATTAAAAACTCGTAAATTAATAATTAAGATACTATGTGAGAGGTTTAAAAAACTTTCAGAAATTAATTTATAAAAGATAAAAACCTCCACAATGAAAAATAAACTTCTACTAATAACATTTTT
Source organism: Vigna reflexopilosa (assembly GCA_027742785.1). Classification (NCBI taxonomy): domain Eukaryota; kingdom Viridiplantae; phylum Streptophyta; class Magnoliopsida; order Fabales; family Fabaceae; genus Vigna; species Vigna reflexopilosa. The sequence goes on along the minus strand of CM050925.1, from coordinate 12,498,452 downwards.
TTTACAGTGGCTACACTAGTTATAACACCCATCAATAAGTCTAAGAAAAAGTTTAAAACTTTTGTAACGGTTCAAATGAAAAAAAAAAATCCTTCTTTAACATTTTTAAGAAAATAAAATTCAAGTATATTTCAATCTCACAAAGATCAGATTTGCAGCCTTACATATTGAAACAATATAAGATCTTAGCCAAATGTTGATAGCCAAATATTGAACAAGATGATATATGAAAATTAAGAATTTATAAAAGTTTAACATCAAAATGATGACTCCATCCAGATGATAATTTCTTTAATAATTAAATCATATGTTACTCTAATATAAATAGTATTGGTGACCTAATAATATCATAATATTGATTTTACTATTTTAAAATAGGTTTAATTGGTCTTTTGATTATTATATTTCTTTGTCTAGTTGAATTAGGTTTTCTATTTTTTTTTCAGTTAATTTTTTTAAATGATTTAATTTTCTGTCAGATTAACCTTAATGTTGTATTTATACATTTCACATGTCAATTTTTAATATTTTTATTTTAAAAAAATTACCACATATCAAATTATATTTTTATCATGAATGACAAAAATGTTAGTGTTTATGACTATTCCCGGATAAAATCCGTAACGAATAGTTAGTATTAATAGGTAAAATGAATAATGAATAATTAGTATCTATAAGTAATTATTAAAGATATTATATTACTTGTATTCGCGGTTATTTATTATTTGCAAAAAATAAAAATAAAAATTTAATTTATATTTTATTAAATTAAATTTAATTAAAATTAAAATTAATTTATATTTTATCAAATTAAATTTAATTAAAATTTAATTTTAATTTATTTAAATTTTGTAATAAAAATTTATAAAATATATTTTTAAAATATTCGTGAATATCTTCGTATATCCATAAGTTTTAAATTATTCACGAATGTTTTTAAAAAGGTATCATACGGATAATGATCGGATGAATTTTTGTTGTTGTAGATCAAAAATAATGAGTAGATAATATCGGTATCTGAGCTAACTCATTATCATACCTACACATAATGGTAGTGGTAGTAACAGGTGAGAGTATATTATTATACTATAAAAATGTCTTTGTATTTAATTTAAAATATAAATGTAAGTGTACTTCTACTTTTCTCATGACAACTAAAGTAAGAAAAAGAAAACTTGATAAGAGAATCTGACTCCAGAATGTGTATTAAAGAAGAAGAAGAAAACGAAAGGAGTGTTGGGAAATTTAATAGTAACGTACTCCGAAGTTTGGAAGTATAATTTTTTTTTCAAAGTTTTGTCTATTAAAGCTTCGTCAAACACACCCCACAGTGAGGTCACCGTGAACACATGCTACATCAGAATGACATGTATGCAGTACTGAATTCTGAGTGCAGTCATGGGGGCCAAACCTCAAATATTGAAACACATTTCGAATCACATTTATTTCTTCCTTTTTCATCAACATCGTGTCTTTTCAATCAATCACCATTTCTACAACTTAAACTTTACGTGTTTGCTTCTGAATCATCCTCAGATTTGTGGCCTGCAGCAAAGCAGGACTAAGACTTGGTCATTTTAACATTTAATTCAGTGATAATGTCATTATGTAAATATCAGTCAACAATCAAACCCAATAGACATTTTTATTAAATGAATCACAAACATTATTTTGTAGACCGACAAGATCCTCCGTATCTTCTCTCCATCAGAGATTTGGTATAAAAACTGCACAACAATTTCCTTCATTTTTCTTCCCTCCATCATCATAATTTCTGCTATTGCTACGAATTTTTAGAACAAGGTGCAAAGGCTATAACAGTGAATCTTCCTTCATTTTATTGATATTGCCACTTAGACACAACACCGACAATCGAATTGGAAGTGCAAAATGAAAAAAAAGAGCGAAACCCCTTAACCAACCATTAACCGCATTAAGGAGTGCCGCATTTCGAAATGCGGCAATTTCGAAATGCGGTTAAGGGGTGCCGCATTTCGAAATGCGGTTAAGGGGTGCCGCATTTCGAAGTGCGGTAATCCTTAACCGCATTTCGAAATGCGGTTAAGGATGTTGTTTATGTTATTTTTCATTATAGACAACCTGGTGACTACCACAACAAAACCAAACAAGGTAGCACCTGTATTTTCAAAACTTGATCGTAGAGGGGTGGAGAGCAAGAAGGTAAAGGTAGAATGAAGAAAGGGGTGTAGGATTTTTTAAGTGTGAGTTACGGCAAAATCATTTATAGAGATTAGGAGTACAATGGGAATTAAAGTAAAATTGGGAGGTGCAGGACGAGATCATGGAGGTGCTGGGAGAAACACTCTATTTTGTATCACAATTGTAATATAAAATGATATATTAAATATTTTAATTTGGTGATAATATGTGTGATAAATTTAATGAGATATATTTTTATTTAAATAAATCAGTTCACATGGTTCGGCTACTAATGACGAGTTTGATTTGTTATAGATAGCACTGGTATAAATAAATTATATAAATATTATTAAAATAAATTTTGTAAATATATTGAATTTTATTTTATATATATATATAATCCAATTTTCATAACACTGGTTTTTTGTTTTGTAGTTTTAAAGTTTTTTGCGCAGTGGTTTTTGATGAAAACCTGGATTGGTTTCGTATTAGCAAGTACTGTGGGCCAAGTGGCCCAATTATCCAAGGAACATTTTGGGTCCTTTTCTTGTGCCCCACGAATTAACAAGAATCAGTGTTACAATAAATACGATGCCGACAGAATCTCCTTGTATACGTATTTCTATACGCAAACATACAAACTATTTCTCACCACAAAAATCTCCATGCAACATTTCCATTCACCAAACACAATCTCTTCTTTTCCATATCTACCAACACAACGAAGATTCTTCTAAGTATCATCATAATGCTTTTTCTTTTCTTTTCACGGTCATTTTCTTTATATAATTATTGCCCATTTGAAAAAATTTCTCATAAAATAATGACTAATGATACAAAGTAAGTTCAGAGCATTTTTAATATGATGTTCTTAGCCAATATCTTAAATTTAAAACGAGAACTTTATAAGAATTTTTTTCTTTGCACAAGTTCATATGGTGATAATTTCAAAATTAAAATCTTGATATTATGTAAAACTTTTGAGTTTTAGAAACTTCAACGTTAAATTAATATTTAGCTATAATATTAAGACCAAAAAGTGAAATATAAATAGAGAATTATAAAGTGTAAGTTTAAATGTATTTACATGATTTGATATTACTAGAAAATATCAAATTAGCTTATAGCGTTAAAGATTTCTTTTTAAAGAAGTCAAAAAATGTAAAATTATTTTATGTTATAAATATATATACTTTGATGATATCAAATAGGATTTATAAATTATTTTTAATTTAAAAGTCTATATTTAAAAATAATATGTCATTTGTCACTTTTATTAAAATTTTATAATGTTTATCTCATTCATTCACTCCCATTAATTTCATAATATTCATTTTTTCGATCAATATTTATTTTCTTCATTCACATTCTTTTTCCTTATTCTTGTTATATCTTCTTCATTTATATTCATCACCTTTATCTATTTCTTTTTTACTTTGTTGTTTGTATTTTATTTTGTTGACGTTGCATACCTTATACAATAAGTGATATTTTTTTCTTAAATATTGTTAAGGGTCTTCAAATAATAAATTATAATCTATAATTTAAAAGTAAGTACAACACAAACTCAACCCTATTAATTAATTAATTAATTTAATTTTTACTTATTAACATGTAGGTTTAATGAACGGTGGATATATATTATCTTGTATAGTTAATTGCAAAGGATGGTACGTATGGATGAAATGTTGGATGAATAAAAAGTGCCCCCATTTAAAGATAAAATATCTAATTAGCATTGGAGGTGAGTGGATTATATAAGAATCATAGAAAGTATTATATTTATGAATTATATATATTAACAATTTTTTTAATAATTTTTTTTAATTAGATTATGTGTTTCTCTTTTATTGATCGAAATATTTGAAACGAATCTAGTTGATTAACACGGCTCCATATTGAGTATGATTTCCGTTAGAAATAATTGGTAATCTGTGTAGACACGGAACTTCTTCAATGATTGGTGTGTTGAAAACTCTGATAGGGTATTTTCCCTTTATGGAAATCTGAAAGCTAAACCCATCCCTCATATAACTGAACCTCAACAAAACACGTTCCCAAAGTTTGTTCATTGCATTTGCTATACTATATCATAGATATTTTATATATCACTGGAATCTGCTCTACTGTAAGAGCTAGTCAATCAAAATTTAAAATTTAATATTGTTGAAACTATCAGACGTGATAGAAACATAATTTTTTTTTATAAAGGATTATCTTCTTTGATATATACAATTTTCTTTTTTAATTTTATCATTTAAATAACATTTTTTAAAATTAAAATAGTTATCTTACCAATTTCATTAGTTGAGTAACAGTCTTTTTCGTCTTTAAATTCAACAAATTTTTCGAATGGATTGCTTTTTAAATTTAACATTTTTTAAACTAAAATATTATCTATAATAAAATTATAAAATATATATTTTTTCTTTTATAATAATAATAATAATAATAATAATTTTATTAATTTTTTATTGATTGAGTTTCTACTAATAGAAGATAAAGAAATTGTATCACAAAAGAAAATAAATTCAAAGAAAATTTATTGGAGTATACATAAGAATAAAAAGTTTAACATGTTATAAAAACTACTGATGAGATGTATAAATATCGAACGTTTAAATAATAATAAATTTTGTTAAGAGATAAACATTAATTCATAATTCTTAGTTAAGAAATGAATTTAAGTTTAACTCAATTTTAAAAAACTAATTTGTATAATGAGATTTATAGATTTATATTATTAGTTAAGACATGGATTTCAGTTTAGTTTAATTGTAAAATCTAATTTGTTAAATGAGATTTATATATTATTTATATTATTTAAATTCGTTTTATTTCAATATAAAACTTTTAATATAATATTTTATTTTTTAGATGAAAAGTAAATATTGTTATAAATAAGTAATTATGTTTCAAGTTTCTCTTACATTAACCATTTTTTAAGAACTATACGTAAAATTTAAGGGATAATTGACATTCATAATTTTTGTATTTTTAGTTCTTTTATTCTATTTAGAGTACACTTTTGGAATTTAATGATCTTTTAAGAGAATCGAATTCATAATTTTTTATACTCTTTTCAAATTCTTGTTTTCTACTCGAGATTTTATACATTAAAATGATTAAATTATTTTAAACATTCTTTTACTTGAAGCACATAATTTAAAAACAAATTATTTTAAACACTTAATAATTCAATAATATATATATATATATATATATATATATATATATATATATATATATTCACAATTATTGAGTGTAGGTGTGTCTTTATGAGTGCCAAGATTTTGGATTTAACAAAATCACTGTGTTAGGGACATTGAGAATGACATTACTTGATTAAAAAAAAAAATCTAGATTCCATTTTTTTCATCAACACTATGCCTTGGAAATTTTACATTACTCAGTGGTTTTTAAGAAAATTATCAAATGATTTATTTTTAAATGATAAGAGTTGTGTTTTAAAGCAATATTTAAACTAAAAGAACATTTTAGCTAAACCCTCCTTTAATTGATTATTTTTGTCAAAAAATTGTTTTAAAGCACGACTTAATACTTTATAAACTTTTAAAAAGGTCATATATATATATATATATATATATATATATATATATATATATATATATATATAATTTTTTTTCTTCATTAAAATACCAAGAATTCGCATCTTAGAATAATAACAGCCTATTATTTTTATTTTTTAATTCTACCAATAGTCATGCTAATGATATAATGTAGTGTGACAATTATATTTAATTAAAAATCTTAAGATTCAATGTTTTATACTCATTTTTTCTTATATGCTACTTTTTTTTTTCATTTTTATTGAATGTAAGATTTTGTTTTGAATATTTTTATATTATCAAATTTTTTAATTTTTAGTTTAATAATGGATACTTTCAACTTATATTTAAAATTTTGACCATCTTCTTTCTCAAATATTATTGAATTTTACTATAGTTTTTATCACAACGCAATAGGTTTATTTTTTCATTAATGAGTCATCAAAACAAATCATTATCTGTAATACCAGAGTTAAGTTTTCTCTGAGCCCAATCAATGAGACTTAACCCTAATCATACACAATAATATAATATCACATTCAATCCAAAACATTTAGGTTAAATATTTGTGATCTTTTCTATATAATATTAAATCCTTTGATATGATAACATAGAAATTATGAAAATCAAAAGACATTCAATGAAAATTTGTCTATACATATGCTGAAAAACCTGAAACTTTTGTAATAACATATTTAGAGAAAAACGCATTTACGTATAATATAATATTGTAGACAATACTCTTGAACTAAATTCGAAGTTTTATCTTGACAGTACGCTAAAAGTTTAACATTAAGCATAACTATATTATTGATTAAAGTGGTGTTTACAATAATTAAAACCACGTGAAACAATAAACATGTTTATAAGATGATTATTGAGTTTTGAAGTAGTTAGAGAAGTCAAAGAAAAATGAAGGGTATCCCTATTGTGGTCCCATATATTCACATGGAGTGACTTCAACTTGAAAGACACATTACCTACTTTGGAAATTATGCTAAATTCCAATTCCTCATTTTTTTTTTAAAAAACCCACATAAGTTATATTTTCTTTTTAATTTTATCATCAAAGGAGTTAAAGAAATACTGTATGAATTGTTGTCAACCACATACTGCCAAATCATTCTGTATTTTCCGCGTTTGGGAAAAAAGAGTTTATGCTTTGTCACGTTGTAACATTCTAAATATATATTCTAATAATTAATACCAAAAATTATTTGAGATTTTAAAAGAAAATACGTTAAATATTTTTAAGTAAATAATAAAAATCTATAATATTTTCACCTATATGTTAATAACAGTTAGAAAAGAATACAAATCACCAAATACATCTCAACTTGAATGAAAGATTTGTATTGAGTACAACTCATTCGATACTTATTCCAAATCTCTTTTGTATATAAACCTTAACTTCATGCTTTTACAATTTTACACAAAATTTATAGACAATAGTAGTGCAAGAACTCCTTTTAACTTCTCATAGTTTGATTTCTTAACTTATGTGATTTTGGCAATTAGTGAAACTAAGATAGGTTTTTTTTTCTTAAATGAATTTGTTTACTCATGTCATAATCAATACCATTTAAGTATCAATCTTTATTCATTCACATAAAGTATCATGCTGTAATCAACATTTTCGATGATAATTAGAAAAGATTTTTAAAGATGGTTCTAGAACCGTAATTAATACAAACATAGTTATAACTAAGAGAACATTGACAATGGTTACACGTGTTATCGAAAATTACACTTTTAATAATGATTATTATAAAGAGTCATAGTCTCTTTTACACTTAATACAAAATAAAACAAATCTAACCTAGAATAGAAAGTGGCACAACAAAGTGATGATGTGAGCATGAGAAGGATGATCTCACAACGATGTAGAGCTTTCAAAACGGTTAACCTGTCCTGACCCAACCCAACTCATCACGGGTTGGCCACTTAATGAGTCAACCTAATCCAACTCATTTATTAGCGGCCCGAAAAAATTTGAACCCGACCCAACCCACAACAGATTGGTGGGTTAAACAGGTTGGCTCATTGACTCACTTAACTTTTTTTTCACCATTTTCTGAAATTCTTATAACATGTTATTTTGATCGATCAAATTGAAACACTAATAATTGGACCAATTGATATAAAAGAAAATGAAACAAAAGAACTCTATTGTTATATATTCTAAGCTATCAAGCATATAATTTTGCCAATTTAGTTTAATGAGGCATACACAACCGTTTGACCAAGAAACTACATATAGCCGTTAACAAAAATATTTAAAAGAGGGGAACTTTTGGATAGACAGCAGCACAAAGCAGCACAAAAAGCTCTACTGCGAAGTAAAGATTGTGTGTTTTGAATAATTAATTTAATTAATTTGATTTCAATAAAAAATAGGATTTGAATAATTAATTTGATTTCAATAAAAAAAATAGGTGGATTGGTGAGCCAACCCGACTCACCACGGGTTCAACCCGGATGAGCCGGGTTCTTAGCAAACTGGATCAAAATTGTCTCGCATCAAAATTTTCACATTTTTTTCAATCTAACCTGGCTCAAACCTGTGGTGAGCCGGGTTAACTCACATGTTTCAACCCATTTTGAAGGCACTACAACGATGTGGGAAGAAAGGAACTCACAGAGAAATGAAGAGAAGTAACAACAACAGAACATAGGGATGAAAAAAACACACAATTATGGGGAAACCCATGGTGAGAGAACACATAAGTTGTGATGGCACGAACAGAGCATCATGAACAATGATGACAAGACCAACAAAAGCAAGGCAGCACAAGAAGTGATAGTAACGAAAAAGCAATGTAATGGCGACAAAGATTATGCAGGAAGCTGACACAAGAAAGAGAAAAGGTGCACCATGAGACGAATGACAAAAGGAGCGATGTCGTTAAATTGACCAAAATAAGCAATAGTGATAACAGAAAGCAGAGACAACAAATGCTAGAACTGTAATGAGAGGGAAACCTGAGAAAACATAAGAGTGAATAATGCAACACGAGAAGGAGAAAATGCTCATTTAAAGTGAAAAAAACTTTTGATGATGATTTTGCATGCAACTGTTGGGATTCCTATAAGAATCTAGTTTGTCCAAAAAGTGCGCTAGATTTAATTGTAGTACAACAAATTCGTATCCACAATGATTTAGTTGAATAAATCAATGAATGATCTATTTGAATTTGCAATGAAAAAGTGGTAAAGTTTGACATATTTGGAAATAAAATTTGCTTAATGATTGATGTAGTTTATGCCTATAAAAATGTTGGGATTGAACTTGACTATTTTTCTGTTGCATTATTATTGATCCAGTATAAATTAATTTCATTATTCTAGTGTTCCAGAAAGTACTCTTATGGTGATTCTAAATCCATCCCTAACATTTAGAACCTAAAGCTATTAGATTCAGTGTGATTCCTCAACGACTGATTGAATGACTTCTTACACTAAAAACACAACTCTATACTAAACTAAAATAATTAGATTATTCCTAGATCTAACAACATTAGGAGATTTGATTGGACCTAAACTTAAGCAAGTTTCCACTTAATTTAAGTTGATGAAGTAAGATGATTGATCAAGTCACCAAAAAAATAAATATAAATTAATTCACCAACATGAAGAATTAAGAGAAGTTACATCCAATCCCAATAAGAGAGAGTCTAGCTACTCATGATGATGTATTCAAGCATTTGGAGTTATTGTCCTTCCATGGTTCTCCTAAAATCTATACAAAGAGTGTCTAAAATTTTCTAGAACTAAAACTGAAAATCAACGTACAAATAATAGAGCAAGACTTTGTTTTTATTGAAATTAAAGTGAAACTCTTACTCCAATAATGATGGTCAGTCTTTGATGTTTCTCCCTAGGTGCGTTCCTTCCTAGTTTGAGTCTTTGGTCTAATGGTCAGCAGTGGAAATCTCCTTCCTTGAAAGGTTTTCATTGAAGCTTAGCTGCTAATTCTGGTGTTTGAAGTTTCTTTACAATGAAGGTTTCCACTTTGAGGCTTAGTGCCAATATCATTGCTTAATCATAAGGGCTATATTTGAATATTTGCTAAACTACCTTTTGAACGTAATACTCTTTAATTCCTGTAAAATTACTATAAATACATTAGTTTTCCAATTCTCTTGCTGCTTTATTCCTCTAAAATTCTAAGTAAAATGGATATGTTTTATAAGGTGATGTATCAATTTCATACATTATAAGTGTAAAAAGCATATATAAAATTAAGTAAATTAGTACTTATCAAGAACCATCATTGTTTCTCGTATCTTTGATAATTCTAATGACATATTTGCATGCAACAATCGTTCTTTGTTTCCCACTCAAACTCTTAACGATGGTTCAATTATATAATTGTCGTTAAATGCCAAATTTGATTTTTCCACGGTCTTCAAATAATCAATATTTCCTAAATCACCACATTTTTTTAATGATGATTTTGATTTTGCAAATATTGTTAATTGATGAGGTGGAAAACAATTTTTTGCACTAGTCATATATCAATCATTATAGTATTCATTCTTTCGTAAGACCAAATTATCATCTAAAAAATTATCCAATAACATTAATCTAATCAAATAACTTCACAACCAACTTAACTCATCAACATTATTCCATATCCAGCACAACAATTTCTATAATCTCAAACATCCAATAAAAAAATTTCAGAATTCCATTCACCTCATTACTTATAAATCAACATCACTTACATCATTACATACATATGAAATAACCTCTTTCTCTATCTCCTTCACACACACATAATACAACTTACCGTTTAAACAACAAGTGTTTTACAAATATAGACATATTGCTTATGCTTGAGCAATCTATAAGAAAAAAATATGTTAGCTCTAGAATGTGGGATTAAATAGAATTTTAAATAGCTTAAATTTTTATTTTGAAAGACATTGTGATTAAAGAATCATGGTAATGAAACATTAGAATTTTTATAATGGTACACCGATTTCACATTTATGAAACTTTTAAAGGGTTTCACTACAATGATAATGTTACACAAGAATTGTAGAAATATGTACATATGTGAACTTAAAAATAATGCTGCAAAATCTAAAGATACAGACAGATGAACTTAAAGAATATCTATCCTAAAAAAAGAAAATCTTCCATGAAAAAACAGACACCATGATATATCTTCAGAAGCTGAGGCACTGGTATCCATAAATAAGCAAAGCAAGCCTATGATATTGACACGTACGATAGCATCATGAAGAATATTTATCTGGAATTTGACCACTCATTGGCTTTGTATTTTTCTGATAATTACTAGCAGACATTTTATATTCACGCTGTGTAGTGTTTTGTTGCATGCAATGTAAAACTTTCCAAAACAACTAGAAATAAGACAAAGAAGATACAGTCAAAATATGATAGGGTTATTATATATAAGAAAAAAAGTTATGGTTGCAATTGATTTGTTGCATGTGTTGGTGGCACATGCAAGGAAGAAAATCATGAAAAGGAACAAGAAGTGAATAGTGAATCTCTCGAACGTTACAAGTTTTGGTTCCAGAGGTAGTGAACTTTCAGACAATGAATAAGACAATGTCACTTTGCTTTTCGTGGCTGCGATGCTTGCAACCATCTTTCATGACTGGTACACACAGGGTGGAAAAATGGACTTCAA